>JACXGK010005211.1:0-34118 GCA_016801125.1 Novumbra hubbsi | reverse complement strand
TGGGCAGGTACCTGGGAAATAAGGAGGGATGTGGGCAGGTATAGGGGAAATCAGGAGGGATGTGGGTAGTTGCAGCAGGAATCATCTGGCAGCTATTTAAATCTTCAATACAACCAGGAGGACTTCATACAGGGACAGCCACAGTTCATTCTGGACAGGAACAAATGTAGACTAAAGATCGGAGAAAGAACATCCCAGAGGAGATGATACAGAATAAAGAACATCCCAAAGGAGATGATACAGGATAAAGAACATCCAAGATGAGATAATACAGGATAAAGAACATCCCAGAGGAGATGAGCCCGCCAGGCAAAGGCAACAGGGGTGGCTTGCAAATCCAGTTGTTGTCTAATCACCTTCACACCCCAAGGGCCAGACTATACTTCTTCATAGACCTTGCTGTAGAGATGAGTCTTCAGTAGAGACTTAAAGGTTAAGAACGTCTGCGCCTCTCGCCTTAATTGGTAGACTTTGTGGGAGAAAGCCCTGGCTTCAGCTGTTTATTTAGAAGTTGCAGGTACAGTAAGGACCAACAATAAGGAGGCTTCTGTTTTGTAGGTTAACAGTAGACCTTGAAGTCTTAACAGACAGCCAGTGTAAAGAAGCTAATACTGAAATAATCTGATCAAATGTCATGTGTGAAATGTAATGTGTTGAATCTTGTGGGATGGGTTGGATTTATATTTTAGTTGACACTTGGCTTCTGACCGGGAAGCCACAGTTCAGACAATGTGCCTGTCCAATCTGTTAATCTGCATTTTGTTTTTCTACACCTCCGGCATTGAGCAGCAAAAGGAATAGGCTTTCCTTCACCCATATTAATATGTCTATAGTCTGATTCAATTGTACGGCGGTCCTTCCCAGATTCAGTACATGTTTTTCTTTTATTTATCCATTTACTGTTATTCTATGTGTGCATCTTTGTCCATTCTAGTAGACTGCATGTCCACCAATTAATTCTGCTTGTTTAGGCGGTGACTACACAATATAGAAGCAGGACGTATGGTTGGTTGGCCTGTTCCATGGTCAGGAAGTGAGTGTGTTTGCATGTGGCATCATCAATGTGGTATTATGGTCAGCAAACACACTGGAAAGGACAGAGGAAGTTTGGTTTGACTCAGGTTTACCACATGGAAAATAAGGAGATAACACTTTCTGCTTTCAATGGGGGAACTATTGTCCCTCCTCCTTGCTCAGCTCTACAACCCCACTCAAGCCAAAAGATGAATCAGACATTCAACATCTCTCTCGGTTAGATGCAAAAACCTAAAGCAAGCAAACTCCCCTGATGGTCCAA
Organism: Novumbra hubbsi; assembly: GCA_016801125.1. Taxonomy (NCBI): domain Eukaryota; kingdom Metazoa; phylum Chordata; class Actinopteri; order Esociformes; family Umbridae; genus Novumbra; species Novumbra hubbsi. The sequence goes on along the minus strand of JACXGK010005211.1, from coordinate 32,821 downwards.
ATACACACACAGACACACTTATTGCAGTACAAGATACTACTCAACATGATTTTGTCCTAGTCTGTTTATCTGCAGCAATAAAGCTGTCTTAGCTTCCTGACTGAATTCACATAATAATTAACAGTTAGAAGACAGTTGATGCCAATGAAGGTAATTGGGGTTTAAAGACTGTTGATGCTTTCTCTTTCTGCTGGATTTCACCTGAGACCCAGAAAGAAAGAGAAAAGCTTTGTTTTTGTGAAAGAGTGAGACTCGTTGAGTGCATCTTCTCATAGAGCTCCGTTAAGCTTCCTCGCGTCTAATCCACAGCAGGAAATTCCAAATATGGGCATTGACTTCCGTGTTGGAATGCAGCCTTAGAACAGGAAGTCCAAAAATGGGCACACGCTTTCACAATGTAACATGGCCCTGGAATCGGATAATCTCAATATATGGTCAACAAGCCATGACCGTGTCAATTTCCTGACCTGCATCTGATCTTCATTAGGTGGGCCACAAGCCCATCTTACTACCTCAAGCCATATCTGAGGGCTGGCCTCTTGTGGCATCTTAATCCTCAGGCCCCACAGGCAGGGGGACTAGCACAACCTTGGCTAAACAGTTGGGGTTTGAGTCTACCACCAGGCTCAGCATAACCTCAGTTCTTCAAAGACCAACCGAAATACAGTTTACAATATGAAGATTAAAGGATTTAGTTGGAGAAATGTAGTCACTTGGAAATGTAGAGACAGATCTGTGGGCGCACTGCCAAATTACATCAATATTTATAAAAATGACAGGTAAAATCTTTAAGATGTAGATTATGTTTACAAACATTTCAAATAAAACAAGGAAATATTTTGGGTTCTACAGACGGGTGGATCATGGCAGCACATGTAGGCTTAGTATGACCAAAATGCCAATGCATTGGTACATAATTGCTCAATCAAAGACTATTTTTCAATTTCTATATTACCAAAGTGGTAGAGAGGCATTTTACTACCTCACTGAAAATTATTTTTCCTTTTCATTTATTCTACCCGTTCTCTACCATGTTTTTCATTCTCCCCGTTGACCTTTTAGATGTAAAATAATCTTTCTGACATTTAGATATTTTTTCCTCCCCTGACATATTCAATTTTACATTATATTCCATAAGCAGTCTGGAGTAGAGACTTTACTATCCACATCAATAAATCACTGAATAACAAAACTACATTACAGTAAGTATGACAGATTAAAACAAAAACAACGATATGTGCACAGCTCAAAATACATCTTATACAGCCGACAGCAGGATGAAGGATGTTTTTGACCTGTTTGGTTTAAACTTGGGGTACTGGTATTTACACTCTTTGAGTGTAGCATTGGATATTTTTCTGTTAAGAGATACTGTCCCTAAGAATAGATAGTACCTTCTACAGTTTCTTCAGGAAGAACAGGCACTGATTTCCTTTGAAGGGAACAAATGTTATCCACGTCGTCATCAAAATCTACATTTTACTATTATGGGAAGTGCCAAGGTAATTGCATTGATCAACTGTCTCCACTAGCAGAGTATATGTAGTATATGGCTGGGAGTTCATATGAAGATACAGACCAAAATCCTAGTCTATTTTGTTAAGGTTTTAATTAGGAGTTCTCTCATCATCCAACAAACTCCTACACAACTGAGCCATCGCTCACCTCCTAATCTAGTTAAACAATGGTTCCCAAGCAGTGTTGTTTGGCCTATCCACCAGGACTACTTGAGAAAATTGAGGTAAAATGCTTACTGGTTAAATGCACAGGAGGGGGTTACTCTGGGCAGAGTTAAGTTAAGTTTGTGGTACCGTGGTACCATAACTGGAAAGCACGTAATCACTGCCGCCCACTATGACTAGTCATCTGAAAGCTTCATGAAGACTCTACAATCATGGTTGCTCCGGGAATCATCTATGCAACATTGGCTTCCCTATACGCAATGGCTATACAGATGATATGACCGTTTTTCATCGATCACTCTTATTTCTCTGCTATAATACCAGGATCTGAATGTGGAATAAAACGGGAACCACTTTTTAAACTTCACATGAAATGACTGCATTTCTCGAAACGTTCTAAGTCATGTACAGTGGGGAGAACAAGTATTTAATACACTGCCGATTTAGCAGGTTTTCCTACTTATAAAGCATGTAGAGGTCTGTAATTTTTATTATAGGTACACTTCAACTGTGAGAGACTGAATCTAAAAAACCAAAAATCTAGAAAATCACATTGTATGATTTTTAAGTAATTAATTTGCATTGTAATTGCATGACATAAGTATTTGATACATCAGAAAAGCAGGACTTAATATTTGGTTCAGAAACCTTTCTTTGCAATTACAGAGATCATACGTTTCCTGTAGTTCTTGACCAGGTTTACACACACTGCAGCAGGGATTTTGGCCTACTCCTCCATACAGACCATCCAGATCCTTCGGGGCTGTCCAGGTTTTGGGGCTGTCGCTGGGCAATACGGACTTTCAGTTCCCTCCAATGATTTTCTATTGGGTTCAGGTCTGGAGACAGGCTAGGCCACTCCAGGACCTTGAGATGCTTCTTATGGAGCCACTTCTTAGTTGCCCTGGCTGTATGTTTTGGGTCATTGTCATGCTGGAAGACCCAGCTACGACCCATCTTCAATGCTTTTACTGAAGGAGGTTGGTGGCCAAGATCTCACGATACATGGCCCCATCCCTCCTCCCCTCAATGCGGTGCAGTCGTCCTGTCCCCTTTGCAGAAAAACATCCCCAAAGAATGATGTTTCCACCTCCATGCTTCACGTTTGGGATGGTGTTCTTGGGGTTGTACTCATCCTTCTTCTTCTTCCAAACACGGCGAGTGGAGTTTAGACCAAAAAGCTCTATTTTGGTCTCATCAGACCACATGACCTGCTCCCATTCCTCCTCTGGATCATCCAGATGGTCATTGGCAAACTTCAGACGGGCCTAAACATGCGCTGGCTTGAGCAGGGGACCTTGCGTGCGCTGCAGGATTTTAATCCATGACGGCGTAGTGTGTTACTAATGGTTTTCTTTGAGACTGTGGTCCCAGCTCTCTTCAGGTCATTGACCAGTTCCTGCTGTGTAGTTCTGGGCTGATCCCTCCTGATACCTGATACCTTCCTCATGATTATTGATGATGGTGAGATCTTGCATGGATCTTGCATGGAGCCCCAGACAGAGGGGGATTGACCTTCATCTTGAACTTCTTCCATTTTCTAATAATAGCACCAACAGTTGTTGCCTTCTCACCAAGCTGCTTGCCTGTTGTCTTGTAGCCCATCCCAGCCTTGTGCAGGTCTACAATTTTATCCCTGATGTCCTTACACAGCTCTCTGGCTTGGCAATGGTGGAGAGGTTGGAGTCTGTTTGATTGAGTGTGTGGACAGGTGTTTTTTCTACAGGTAACAAGTTCAAACAGGTGCAGTTAATACAGATAATGAGTGAAGAACAGAAAACCTTCTTAAAGATAACCTAACAGGTCTGTGAGAGCCGGAATTCTTACTGGTTGGTACGTGATCAGATACTTATGTCATGCAATTACAATGCAAATTAATTACTTAAAAATCATACAATGTGATTTTCTGTGTTTTTGTTTTAAATTCAGTGTCTCACAGTTGAAATGTACCGATGATAAAAATTACAGACCTCTACATGCTTTATAAGTAGGAAAACCTTCAAAATCGGCAGTGTATCAAATACTTGTTCTCCCCACTGTATATGACTATATCATGTATATGACCTAAGCAAAAACCCTGAACTATGTAAACCTTTAACAGGACAGAGAATGTATGTCGGTTGTGTTTATTTTCCATTTCTCTGTGACTGTGTGAAGGGTGTACTTGAGAGATTTTGTCTCAGTGATGACTCACCTTCTCTAGCCCATTGGGGAAGAATCGTGAAAATGTGACCATTCACAAAATAGACCATTCAAGCATTTTCTTGGGGTAAAATGTGTCCCATTTAAGAATTTTCAGACAGTGTCACATTTACATACAACTAACCCAAATGTGTTAAGTCATTTTCTCCCTATTTTCTTTAATTACCCCCCCTCCACCCTTTAACTCTCTCTTCCTCTCTGTCCTTTTCCTCCCTCTTACTCTCTCTCCTCGCTCCATTCGCTTAGATTGAAATTGTCTTAACAGGAACTACTGTTGTTGCCAGTGCACATGATCAGCGATGTGGTGAAAGTAATCTGGAAAGAAACAGTCTATCCGGCACAGTGGCAAGCCTCCCCACTGACTCATTTCCATCAATTTCCTATGAACCACCGGAACAATGATTCCGCTATCTGTCATGCACACAAAGACTGGGATTCAAGCAAACCCTGTATGTTTACGCCGCATCTGTTTAAAAAAAACCCATAATAATCACATGTCCGCCCACAGCTAAGGCTGAAACGTGAAAGTATACCTACGAGAAGGGTCTCTACCTGGGTGTTTACACGGTATCCAAGACATGCCAAACCTGGCAACACAAATATTATAAACTAATCCGAACCCAAACCTTAACCTAAACCTATAGCTAACCCTGACTTTAAAACAAAACCCTGATGCCTAACCCAAACCCCAATTCTGATCCTGAGCTCAGATAGTAAAACCTATATAAAAACCCAACAATTAAGCAACAACATTCTTTCGTCAAGGGAACAAGAAACATTTTCACAGTCTAATTTTCCTGTCTTAACCACCGTTTGGGGAAATGTGTGTCCCCATTAACATAGTGAAACACACACACACACAGCGTCGATAGCACAGGCTTGGGTTTTCATCATCTTTCTCTGCATAATATTACCTCATCGTTTCTCTTTCATTCAGCATCACCCTCTCTCTCTCCCTCCTCCCCTTGCTCCGCCCTAACTTCTCTCCCTCCATCCCTTTCTCCGTCAGTCTCCGCCTCCCTCTATCATGCTTTCTCTCCCTCTATCTCCCCCCCCCCGCTCGCGCTGGGTCCCTCTGGTCATACACAAGTCTCCCTCTGCCTCTGTCTGGGCTGTTTCACGGTCTAGCGGGCAAATCAGCACCAAACTTCATTAACAGGACTGAGGAGACGAGAGGGAGAAGTACAGAGAGAAATAGAGGGAAGGTGACAGACTAACATGGAGGAAGGGAGGGATGTGAAAGGAGAGATGAGGGGGTGTTAACCAAAACACAGGAGACAGAACGGAACAAGAGAAAATAGACGGGCTGAATGAAAAATAAAGGTGTGTGTGTGTGGGGGGGGGCGCTGTAGGAGATACCGGTTCCATGTCAGAACCTTCCCAGTGGGGTGAAGGTGGCCCTCCGTAACACTGAAGGAGATAAACGAGGGGAATGAAGAAGAGCATGTGTCTCGTGCGACACCCCACGCTGCCCCGGCCACGTGCACCTCGTCTCACTCTCCCCGCCCGCCCGGTCTTCCATTCTCGCCTGCTGCATTTATCACGACAAATCCAAATCCAGACCCCCGCCCCATTGAGCAAGCCACCCCCCCCAACCCCACCCCCCACCCCCGCTGGCACGTGTCAGGACCTGGAGGGTGAGTTCAGAAGGGGATCAATAAACCCATCAGCTTTGGGACACACTCGTGACCGGAATGAGCATCGCATTCGAACGAGCGAGTCGACCTGGCGTTTTACCAGACGTGGAACCTCAGCAACCGTGAAATGTCACAATTCGTGACGTATTTCATCTTTTAAGTGTCGACTCTTGAGCCGACGTACAGAACTGCGCGTCATGTCACCGGGCACTCCTTTACAACTTCAACTGGAATTTTTGCGATGTAAAAAAAGAACGCGATGCCTTATGGGATTCCACTCAGCAGCAGTGCTGGCTCAGTTTAAGTGGTCACTGAAGGGTCTAATTAGCCCTTAGACCATGAATATTTTAACTCCCTCATCTTTGGTTTACGTGCAAATGGCGGAGTGCAGAGTGGCCAAGGGAAGTGGCTGATTGGGGATTCTGACTCTGTTTCTGTACTTCCCCATAGGAAAATGGCTAGGAAACTGCAATAAACAGGGTTTCTCAGAGAACGGCTTATTGGATTGTGCGCTATAGTTGCTGATTGGATCAATCTTTTAGGGCTCTTAAAGAAAAGTATTAATGGAGAATAATAAACCGAGAGCAGTGAGAGAAAATAAAATATATTCATAAAAAATCTGAAAACACCAGATATATGTCACGGGGCACCAACAACAAATCAGCCTGCACAATTGATTCCTTTGAGGTTGGTCGAAACTTGAAGAAAGAGAAGCCATATGTTTCCTGGCAACAAGAGTACAAGGCATTTTTCACATTCTCAGATAGTTAAAAGTATAAAAAAAACAGTTTTTTACGGCATCTAACAGACCACACACGGAGAAGCAGCTGTTCACTTCCAACGACAGGATATGTGAAGTGAAAACTCTTTCCCCTGTATAACCTTGGCAGAGTAGATTCTGACCAGTAGCGGTTTCTGCTCCCCCGCTGCTGGATTCAGGTGCAGGTAGCAGGCAAACAGCCCTTTCCGGGGGTGAGGTACGGGTTGAATGGTGGCCTTAAAGCAGTGCCATCACAACTCTCAATCTGACCCGCGCTAGCTCTGTTTCGCTCTATCTCTGGAAACCAGGCATTTCATTGACAATGAAGCTTTTGTGTGTAAAGTTATTTAATGTGTAACGACAAGTTAACTTGAACTCCGTTACACCTTTCGTCTCCTTTTTTCCCCTCGCTGTCCCTCGCTCCTCTCCAGACTTTTCTCCTTCCTTTGACCTCTGACCTACTGACCCTCCACCCCCTGTAATGTGCCCTCCCTTTTCTCTCTCAACCCCCTTCCAACCGTCTCTCCTCAGATGCTCAAGTCACCTTGCCTGCCCTCCCACCGTATGTACCCTCCTTCAATTTCTCATTTACCTCCTTTCTCCTGTTCTCACTGCATTTCTTTCTCCTCTCCTCACCCTCCACCTTTCCTCTCCTGTGACGCACATGAGCGATACACTTTTCTTCCAAATTCCAATTGGCACACTATTGCCTAAATAGTGCCCTACTTTCAACTGGAGCCTTATGGGCCCTGGACGAAAGCCGCGAACTCGGGGTGCCATTTAGGACTCCCGACTCATCCACAGAGCCAAAAATACAGGTGCAGTTAAGTAGAGCATTATAGCCACTTCAATGTACCAGGGAGCTTAAACTGTTTTTGAGGGCGAGTCGACATGGAAAGCAGATAGAAGACGAGGGGTTTGTGTGTCCGTGCGCATGCATCCGTGTGTGTGTGTGGAGAAAGACAGATAAGTAGAAGATGATATGAGAGTCTGAGTAGATTGGGTGTGTGTGATGGGGAGAGCTGCAACGGAAATGTGTCATTACGTCCTTCACCATCGTCAATATCATCATTAGCCGATAACGCGTCTTGCCCCTCTCAGTCTTTTCGAATAAGCGATGCGTCATTCTCAAACCGTTAGGTGGGAAACCGACGTAAAATTACAATAACAATGCAAAGTAGTAGATGCTGAAAGAGACCCATTTGGAAATGAGAGATATCCGTGAAATAAAGCAAAGCTGACTGGCCCATAATTAAACAAATCTGTACTAATTCGGTGAGCACGGCCTGGGTATGGAGCGAGGCACCCAAAATAGACATGGCTCCCTAAATAATCCAGACTAAAATGATCTGAAAATCTAGTTGCACTTTCAATTTTTTTTTTTTACTAATGCAAGCTTGTTAAACTCCTTGGTTTAACAAAAACACCATCACTGGAGCAATATTTTGACCTGTTGCTACATGAGTAACCAATAAAGCACAAATATCATTGCCTATTCAACCTACCTGTACATATTCCTTTCCAGTTCTTAATTTCTTTAAATTATTCAGCACTTTGTTATACTGCTGTACTTAGCCAGCAAGAAACATAACAATACCGTTTATATTCCACATTTCCACTACATTTCCGCTACTTTCTACTTTATATTTTCTAGTATGTTCAACCTGCACTATTCAGACAGCCACCCTGAAAATACCGAAAATGTTGGGAAAATGCTGCAGTTCTGGTGTAGGTAGAGCCAACTAGTGATACCAAGCTATATAAAAACTATTTTGAGTCCTCACAATAACGTCCAAAAATAATAATGTACATTGTTCATCTGCTTTCTCCACTTATAGTTTTTAAGTTTCCCACAGTTTAAACAGCACTCTTCACTACTTTAGCAGACTCCCAGACTCGCAATGTGCTTATAGAGGAGAGGGCAACACTGACATAATGAGAGGGAAGAGTTCAGAAAAGAACAAGAAAGAGGGACAGAGATTGAGAGAATCTTGAATCAACCTGGCCTTCTCTCAACACGCGTGGATATGCGGATGCACACAAAAACACACAGATGCGCACGGATACACACGGATACACACGGATACACACGGATACACACGGATACACACGGATACACACAGATACACACAGATACACACAGATACACCTACTACACGTCTGGGAAGAACACGTCTTAATACCTCTCTTGTTTGCATCACTGTCGCTAACTCTTTGTTTTTTATGTAGTTTTAACCACCCCTTTACCTCTCTTTTACACATCTTCATCATTATTTGTTGGTGATGTGGGAGAGCATGATATGTCCACGCTGTAAAGCAAAAATAAAAAAGAGGTTGATCAAATTTCATTGTTTCTAAATCTATTTTCGCAGGTAGCCATTATCCTAGTTTCATCATGATCGCTAAGAGCACAGTTGCTCATTTTCGCTCGCAGCAAAGCACTGTGCCCTGCCGCAAAGCCAAAAGGGGTCCGAAAGTGTTTGAGGAACACAACGTTGAGATCAAGGTGTTGACTTGGCCTCCAAATTCCTCAGATCTCAATTCAATCAAGCATCTGTGGGAACAGTCAGAACGTGGAGGCCCCAACTCGCTACTTACCTAACAGGACTTAAAGGATCTGCTGTTAACCTCTTGGTGCCAGATAACACTGCACACCTTCAGAGGTCTAGTGGAGTCAACCGTGTTTGTTAAGATGTTTCTAACATTAGCATGAAACCCATAAAAGTCAGGCAACAACGTAATAATTGTGTCAGCTCCACCTGGCACCATCAAACTGAGTGGTGTGTTGTCGATTATGACCATGAAGGATACCCTGGCATCATCATGGATATAGAGGAACTTAATATTAAGGTGAAGAGTATTCACCTGAATGGCATCTAAACATTATTCTGGCCAAGTCCAATGGAAGATATTTGTTAGTACTTTGATGAACAGATCATTTGTCTGATGCCAGGGCCTCAGGCTGTTAATAAACTGGAAAGATCCTCGTGGAGGTTTGTAGAACAGCATATGGGGAGAAAGGGGTCAAATTAAAAGAAGGGGTTAGGGGGGACAGGAAGACAGGAAGTTAGGGGGACAGGAAGAGAGGGACAGGAATGTTTTTAATGATTCCAATTCCAATTACTTTGTGCGGATAATGTATTTTTGTGTGGTTCACAATTAATTTGTAATTAACAAATCCAATGTCCATTTAGTATTCAGTGTCCAGGTTTTAATGTATGTTCTGTCCCGTTATAGCTGTCCACCCTGTTATACATTGGTCCACCCTGTTATCTTGGCATTTTTTTAATTAAGTCACATTGTCAAATATCAAGAATTTGTGTAATGCATTTTAAAGAGTAGGACACTGCCAACAACACACAATTATTAACTGCAATAAAATAATATTAATACTTGTCTCTATTTAGATTAAGTGCACATTAGATCTGTATAAACTCGTTGTTATTTCTTTGTAATTTGACTAGAAACAAATGGACAGGGTTTATAAGGAGAAACAATACCAGTTAAAATAAAATCAAAATAGTCCAATGAAAGTAATTAAAGACAGTTAAGTGCATGTCCTTAACAGGGTGGAGATATCACGTGGCTGATTCACTGAAAACATGTTTAGAATTTTCTAACTCTAAGTGCTGGAGCTTGGCCCGTTTTTCTTTTTACAAGTCTAATATTTTCTTTTTATAGTAAAACCTAAAAGGACTACTAATTCGGAAATAAACATTTTAAGTGTTGCATGGCCCAAATTGGTTTATGGTAATGAACTCCTGTACTCAGCAGCTAGTATTTGCATGATTCACTTCTTTTAAAGCTCCAGCGTGAAATCTTTACTGACTCTCTGCTGCCCACTGGAGGACAGAGCTAGTAAGCGCAACATTTCATTCATAAACGTGGGAGGGATTTGGGAGGAGAAATAGCGAGAGTTTTGAATAGAAAAATGCACATGGGCTTATATAGTAAAATTGTATTTGAAATATTTATCTCGTACATGGCTTTTACAACTCATTTTGTATATACGTAAAGGTCTAATTCATGTTTTAGTTGTGACTGGTTGCATTTGGTACCTAAATGAGTCAGTCTGAAGCAGTGAAAGAATAGCTGGCCAGGATTGATGTCAAGGTTAACACTCCTTTTTTACAGGACACTGAACCAACCCTCCAAATGCATAATTTTCGATTCCCAAATCAGACATCTGTGTAATGTTTTCCATCAAAAGCAAACATTTGTACCCAGGAAAATATCGATTTCAATGCCAAAACCAATTCCTGGCAGGAACCTGCTTCCCATCCAGGGATAATGGAGGAAGGAGAACAAGGGGAACCAGGCTGCTGAGTGAGAGCTGCGGTACCTAGCTAGCACCAAAAGCTAGCGCCAAACTGAACAAAATTAATATGACTAATTGTATGAAAGCTCTTTGCTTCAACAAAGAATGTTCTGCAGTGTGCTGTCATGAGTAATGACGGACTTCAAAAAACCATCAACAACATTCAATCAACTTCCCTTTACAAAACAATGCCTCGAAAACCAGAGCTGAAGAACATACTTTTAAGTACTAATTACTTTTGAGATTCAAGCCAACCTTTAGACTATAATGAACAATATGACAAATAATCAATAAGGGCTATGATCAAAATACCAAGGACAAGGGTATTCTTAGGGATGACAAGACAAGAAGTCACTGCCTATCCATGCCTTCAAAGTCTTTCAGTGAATTTACTGTAAGCGCAATATCAAAACATGTCTTGGTGAAATGTTATGAGACAGGTACAATGCAGTAGTAAAACATACATAACACTTCATATCTGAATCAGCTTTTACTTCAGTATTGACAAAAAAAGAATGAACTCGACAGCCACTGAAATTCAGAGAAACACTTTCATTCATGTACAGTATTTAGACAAGCAAATTCAAACTAACACACACATGCGGAAGAAGATACACACTCATGAAAGAAAATCAAAAGGCCACATGACGTGTTTATCGCCTTAGCCTTAGAATTCAGCTGGCAAGGCCTTGTAGAGTTCATCCTAATGTGTCTTGTTGTGAAAGTGTGTGTGTGAGATGGACTCTCCAATGGGTCTCCAATATGCTCTGTCAATTACCCCCTTTTCAGTTCCACCGCCTCAGATATAAATAGATAAGGCAATGAGTCAAGAAAAGGGGGAAATGTGTATTTTTATACAGATTTCTGTAGGCCCAAATATTAAGGAAACAGTGATCTGTGTTGGAAAATTAAATAATAAATTCCTGGCCCATTAAAAAATATAACAAATCAGTTTGATACTTTTGCTATGCAGATATCGCTACAACATAAAGTTGTTTAATATACGTGTTGATTACATGAACTATAATGAAGTGGGTGATAGTGATCGGCCTTGTCTCAGCGTGGTTGGTGTTTGTGTGGGGCCTGGGGCTTGGGCAAAGTGTGTGGTTGGTCTTCTCTCTGGGGTGATTTTGTTTCCTGACACTGTGAGGTATATATGATGCAGTACAGTGTCTCTTTCTCCTCTCTCCTCACTATCAGCCCCTATCTTTGCATCTCTCCTACTTTTCAATCATAACATCTCCTCTCATATCTATCTCTCCTCATCTCACACCTTCTCCTTTTCTCATATATCTCCTTCTCTAACTTCTCTCGCTTGCCCCTCACATCGCTCTTTCCGGAAAAGCTTGCTTTCCAGTACTCCCAAAGAGATACATTTGAACCATCGCCTAAGCTTCTAACCTCCCCTTCTCCATCAAGATAGACAAAAAGTGATACAAGAAATACACTTCTGATAAATGAAAAGGAATTTTATGTTGTCCAGGACATTTGGAAGAAAAACAGCCCCAGAACAAAGACCCTCCTCCATACTTCACAGTGGGGATGAGGTACTTTTCTGCATGGCAATCTTTCTGCCTACTCTAAACCCACCTCGGATATTTGCTCCCACAAAGCTCTAGTTTGGTGTGACCATAGAAATCAGTCACATTGAACGTTCCAGTGACGTTAGCCAAATCTAGGCAATTGCGTGTGCTGTTTGATGACTGCAAAGGCTTTATATGTGTGGTAATGTTGATGGTTTCTGATCAGTTTTGTGGTCTTTCTGACCCCAAAACAAAACTAACGAATGCAATTAATTAGCTGTGATTCTTTAACATTCTTTGGCCAATCAAATCCTGCTCCTCACTGTACTGGGGATGTACACATGACTCAAGGCTGATTGTTAAAATCACCAATTGCTTTAAACTTCCAAATTATTGCCCTGATAGTGGAAATAAGGCTTTTTCAACCAAGGAGCTTTTTTCTTACAGCCATTTTCCTTTTTGTGCAGCTCAACAACTTTTGTCACACATCACTGCTGTATTCTCAGTTTTTTTCCATAGTGATTAATTTGACTTGTGAGTCACCTCATATATATATAAACCTCAGTGAAACAGGAAGTCATGGCTTAGCAAGTGTCGCTAATCACTTGGGTGAACTTAAAAATGTGAATTGGGCGTATACTTCAGTTCAATTTCAACAATTAAAATGCCAGAGTGACAATAATAGTTGACACTTTTTGGAAAAATAGATTAATTCAATTAAATTCAATTAAAAGTTCTATTGTTTGGAAGATTTCTTTATGAAAGACTAAGAGGACAAACCGCAAATATTGTTTTTCTTATATTTACCAACGGTGCCAATATTAGTGGAGGGCACTCTGCCTTAAATGAAATAGGCTTCTCTGAGTCCGTTTAATAAATTCAGTTAGAAATGACCTGTATCCGTTCAGTGGGCAGTCGTCGATAGGACCACTGCTGTGATAAACAAGTTTTTCCATTACATTAGTACACAGGCACAGTTTCCAATTGTGTTCCTCAGAACGGTGCCCATCGTTACTTCTCAAGCGGCACCCTAGTCTCTACAGGGCGCTCAGAGTGCCCCATGGCCATGGTGAAAAGAAGTACACTATAGAGGGAATAGGGAAACATTTTGGGTGTAATTCAGTCTTAGAAAGGCAGTTGAATAGAGCACCACTCAGTCACACACTGAGAAAGACTTATTCAACACTCTGTTTCCAGATACGAGTGACGTTGGGCGGGTTTATACAAAGAAAAAGCTGTCCGGAAATTGTACAGAATCACTGTGAACTGAAAGGGCTTACTGCAGAGATTAATTGGCGTACTTGTTTTGTGCACTTCTTTCTTACGGTGTCCTGAAGAAAAGCGTTTTTTTACTGATATTATCTGGCTGAATGTACTGTAATTGATAAGCTACTGTTTAAAGACTTCAAGGGAGTGCAGACTGACTGCTCAAAAGGACAGCAATCAGTGAAATAGAATTCAAAGAATGACTGCATATTGAAACCAACTTAAGACAATATTAGGCTACGCCAGCTGATAATTGAGCTGCTCACAGAATGAGGAGCAGCATCAAATCAAATCAAATATCCGTGAACTTTAGAGTTGAGGACATGAAGCTATAGGGCTTTGCGTAAACATTGCAATTGAGGCTAAGTGTAAACCCGGATGAGGAGAGGAAGATCATCCTCAAAAAGTCCCTGTCCACAGCTCCAACGCCTCCTGGGGGGGTGAGATATTGCAGGTGGATTGGGGGATGGATTGAGACAGACAACAGAAGGGAGAGATGGGGACGGAAGGAGAGAAAAGGAGAGTGTGGGAGAGAGAAAGAGGGAACAAGCAAGTGACTGTAGGGAAGAACCAAATCTATCAGTTGGTAGGCTTTATACAGAAATGGACATGACATCATTGTAATGCTACTGTTAAAAGACCCAAAATGTCAGGCCATTATTCTCACCAGCACCGCAACCAGCCATGGCTGCTAAAATGTAAAGTAAGGATTATGAAGCATGGAGTGTTTATTCATTTTTATGTGGTTAGGCTGTTGAACTGAGCTCACGATAAGGCAATTATGAGTCACATCCTTCAAGATGGCTACATTTTTTAATCTCTGATTGCAGCTTAGAAAAGTACATACTGCGTGGATAATATGTACAGTAAACTATTAAAGTAATTAGAGTGACACATAATGGTTTTCAGGCCTCGTACTCCAGCACGTTGAAGTTAAAATTATACAATGACAATGAGAGTTAAAGTGCAAACTGTCAGATTTTATTTGCGGGTTAATTTATAGTACTTGTCACAAATCTTTTGGATGCAACAATTCCCTGTCTGCGACCCATAGACATCAACAGACACTGGATATCTTTCAAGGTGATGCTCTACCAGGCCAGCATCGCAGCCATCTTAAGTTTCTGGTATCTTTCCTGGTGATGCTCTACCAGGCCTGCACGCAGCCATCTTAAGTTTCTGGTATCTTTAACCTTTTTTTCCAAATGTTGTGTTTGTAGTTATTCCCATGTGAGTGGCTTTTTGCATGCTAGTTTTTGCGTGCTTTATCTTCATTTTCCAGAAAAGTTGGGATGCACAAATCATTTAACCCTATATGGAAATGAAAATAGTACAAAGTGTCAACAACAACGTATGAAATGTTAAAACTTACATATATTATCGTTTTTGGAAAAATACATTTGGAATATTATGCCAGCAACATGTTACCCAATACTTGGGACAGAGTCACCTTTGCCCCTTCTTTTAACAATACTCTTGAAGCCCTTCATCTGTGTTCTGGGACTAAAGATTCTTAAGAAATGATGTATATTTTGCTTTATCCTAAAGTTTTACTGGTATTGTTTTGTTTGATCTATAGACATTTTTCACATAGCCTATTCAATCCTTGTTGCTGTACTCTCTAATTGCGCAGTACTTGTGACTGTGGACTTGGTTAAGTTTCAGTCCAATTATCATCTCTCCCTTCTACCAACTCCTGTCTCCTGAGTTGCCTCCACAACCCTTCACTCCTCTCTTCAACCTCTGTTCCTTGTCCTCTTGGCCAGATTGGCTATCCCCTCCCCCCCATGGATGACTGACTTACTGAGAGCTAACAGTACAGGGCTGTGGGCTGCTGAGAGAAAGTGGAAGAAAACAAAACTTCCAGAGGACCTGTCATCCCTTAATTTGCTTCTCTCTACCTTCTCTTCCTCTTTTTCTGCTGCCAAAGCCCATGTCTAGCACACTCAATTTTAGACATCCGAAATCCTTTTCGTCCTCCATCACCTTCTTCCCTCAGTAGACAACCTTGCCAAACATATGGAAATGAAGGTTGGCTAAATTTGCTTCTCTTTGAGTGAGCCTGTTAAGGCTCCTGGCCCCACTGTCAGTGAAGAACCAGCATCTAGTGATGTCTGGGCATCTGAACCTGTCCTCTTGACCCTATCCCTTCCTCCCTTCCAGTGGCTTAGAAGGAAGCATACTTATTATGACTGTCAGATGTTGGTTAACCAAGACACCCTAAGAGGAATGCACTTTTTGTTAATCGTTTTGAATTAATTTCTGCTAAATGACTAACATGTAAATGTAAAATGTAAGTGTTTGGGAGCTGAGGGGACCAATTTCGGTAGATTGGGAAGTGAAATGTATTCCCATTGGTGCTCGTTATAGGATTTCAGTTGCTCAACAGTTCGGGGTCTCCTTTGTCAAATTTCTATTTTATAATGCACCAAATGTTTTCAACGAGTGGCCGGTCAGGACTGCAGGCAGGCCAGTTTACCAGGCTGTTGCCTAGAAATGTGGATGGATTGATTTCTTGCCTGTTGGGTTCTGTCTGAGGCCTCCCACGGATAGGGCCACAGTGTCCCTAGACCCCCCTGTCTCAGACAAAAGTTTTTATGCTGCTATATTATTGTGCCGGGGGGAGTAATGTTAGATCTCCTTCATAACTCTAAGGAATGGCCAGAAGACATTGTCCCGAGCCCTCCCGGTTTTGCTGCAGAACAAGCCGATACTTGACGATTCCAGCTGCCACTCTGCTGACCCCCCCTAACCTAGATCTAGACGATCAGGGCGATTCCAGCTGCCACCCTGCTGACCCCCTAATCAACCCACCCTGGACTGTCCCTGTCCTGCAAATCTGGTCATGCTTGTGACCTAGACTAGGCTTTATAGACTCTGTCCATGTAAATGTATTAATTATTAATCATATTCTTAAACATCACCCAGCACAGCCAGCAGAGGTCTGGCCACCCCTTTGAGACTGGTTCCACCCTAGGTTTCTTCCTACAATCCGGCCCCCATATAGTTTTTCCTGGCCACCGTGCTTCAATCCTGTTGTTGCGTGCTCACTGGGGTTTTTTGGCTGGGTGTTTTGTAAAAGCACTTTGTGACAACTGCTGATGTAAAAAGAACATTATAAATCAATTTGATTGCTTGGTGATGATAGCACAGAGACTATTTTACTACTGAGCCATGCTGTTGTAATATGTGCAGAATGTGGTTTGGCATCGTCTTGCTAAAACAAGCAAGGCCTTCGCTGAAAAAGACATAAGGTGTTTACGTCTAGTTTAAGAAGTAGAGCTATTTTTTTTTGTTTAGATTTTTGTTGACCAGACTTTACCTTAATCTTTTTCAAAAATATAACTACCTCTTAGTTGAACATGCAGCTTTTGTTAATTAACTCTCATTTTAAAGCAAGTAGATTTGGTTGTACACAATATTCAATAAGCGGTTTTGACTTAATTGAACAACTTTGGCCCGAAATCCCAAAATTAATCTTTTATTTTTAATCCTGACCATTAACTGTGCTACTTTACCGTTACCCTGACACCCGACTATATTGTGCAGAAGATTCTTCTATTAAGCCTTCTCTTATTATTACTAAATAGTTTCCTTTAAATTATATGTTCTACGATCTTATATTGTTCTCTTGATTAAGGTACCAGGTACAACAACCGCTACATCAGGCTACTGTATAATAAACATATTACCCCTTCTTATCTGGAGAGCTGCTGGGAGTGCAGGCATTTGATCAAACATTGTACCACACATACACTTTTAAAGGTATTGTATATAGATGCTTAGGCTCAAATGTGGCTAGGATGAGGTTCAGGTGTGGGCCTGTAAACATTAGTTTTTATGATGGATGGTTAGCCAAATATTATTATTAAATGATGCCCAAATTAAACCTAATCGGTTAATAGGCTACTTGAATAGGAAATGGCATAACTTATTCAAGGTTGCTAGAGACTCTAGTAGCCTCGCGCTACAGTCCCAGCGGCAGTCCGAGCAGAGAGGAGATCCACACTCCGCGTCCAGACTGCAAATGAATGGCGCGTGTGCAAAGCCACGCTGATTTCGCCCTGCCTAAAAGAGGAGTATGTAAATGTCATAGTTTTTTCAACGCCATAGTGTCTCTTTTGAGTCACTTTGCGGGTCCCAAGCCCAGATAAAGGAGGACAGTTGGACGTAGAGTTAGCAATTCCACCCCACACCAAAGTCCTTTGATTACATTTAACAAAACAGGCAAAATGTATTTATTTAATGTGGGTCTACACCAAGCATTAAAGTAATTAAGTTATTCTGAGAAGTGATTGCCTATTTCAATGGCAAAAGAAAAAAAAACTATAATCACCAGAAAAAAGTTAATTTCTAGTTCTAAACATATTTACAGTGTCTTTTTCTCACTGTCTGTCTCTCCCGCGACGTTATTCATTTTTCATACAGGGTCCATTACAATTATGCAAATGGGGCGATGGCGTCATTTTGCGACTTCTGGTGACTTTTACGACAGCCAATAGCTACCTTCCTTGCTGAGGAGTTGGAACACTTCCAAGGACAAAAATTCCAATTTCAATGCGTAAACCAGAGGCTGATCATCACTAGAGTCAAGCATTTCTTGAAACGAATGCCAATTTCTCTAATAATATACTAAAAATAAAACCTGTGAAGCGCTAAGGACCAATACCGTTACAGGAAAATCAGTTAGAGCAAGGATGTCTTTCTTTTATTAGCCTACTGCAATCCTGACAGCTTCCGCTAAAGTATTTTTATCTTTTCCTTTTTTCCGTCACGTGTTTCCAGTCGCATCAGTAAGTTTCTCCGATATAATTAGGTGAGGTCGAGTGACTTTCAGAGGGCCGCTGGTTAGGTTTGGGCCGTAGATCATGTGAGGTGTGAACAGCGCTTGGAGAGTGGGCCGCAGCCTGGCTAATAGGCTGACCGGTGACCCACTTCACGCTGCAGCAGGTATTATGATGATAAACTTGCTTTTCCTACCCTCGTCGCCCAACATCCTGCGGCCCAACGCGAATGGTCCCTATTCTTGCTATGAGACACTCCGTTGTTGGTTGTTTTATGAAGAGATTTGTGTGGAGTGTTTTGTCTTTTGTTTTTTATGAAATAGAAGTGTACGTGAAAACAGGTTATAGGTTGGTTTGAATGGCTTCCTTAAGAAACTTTGCAAAATGGCTTTGTGTATATTGTTCATAGAACCAGTTTAGTGTGTTAACGATTGTTATAAACCGTAGCAACAGCCAATCCTCCAAATCCTTTGCTTTGGCATGATATCAAGTGGTGTTGTCTCCCCCTAGTTGTCAAAGTTAAGAGCTGGCACATTTAAAACGTCTATCGAGGAACATGCATAGCTTTTTGCAAGCTCTGAGATGGGGCAGTTTTGTGTTGAGTCTTTAGTAATATTTATCCACTGGTCTGGATTGCTGTCCAGCGTGTTTTGTAAAAATATGTTTACAAAAAGCAATATTTTGTATTTTTAGAAATGTGAACATCAAACATTAAGCTCACTAAAATAGTAATACCCAGTATGCTTTACAAATGTTTATTTTCATTAGCATTTTAGTCATTGAGTATCCATCGCAATTAGCAATTATTGGAATCAACTAAAGTACATGAATAACGATATATTACATTCATAACAAGTATATAGTATACTATAGTCCTATTGAAAATGTTTCAGAGGTAATAGGGCGCTCTTGCAAAAGCAGAAAAAAAACATTATACAGGTTTTCAGTTCAATACAATACATAGAAAATTGGTCTGATAGCTAACTCTTGGTTTATTGATTTCTAAGGAGTTGTATAATTGTAATTGATATTTTTTGCCCATAACTGATTAATATGAGTTTAAAATAAAAGTATAACACTTTAGGATGTTTGAAGGGATCATTTAGGATTTTAGCATTTAGGACCTTATTTACTTCACTAGAGTATGATAAAATCATGGATACCATTTTCTTATCTCTGCATACAGTTTAGAATTATGATGCATTTTTCCATTTGCAAAATGGCGTACTAGTGATAACTAAATGGCTGGAAGTGTATTGGAACAGCAAGCTTGTTTTTTCTATAGATGTTCAGTCATTGTGCTAATGCTAGTCAGCATTGGCTAGTAACATCTTAAATGTCTAAACATAAACATTTCGTCCACAAGTTCAAGTGACTGGAGACATGTCATTAAAATGTACTGAATTCATGAAAAACATAACATTTTGACAAAAAAACTAGGTGCAAAAGATTACAGAAATACAGATATTGCTTCATAATCCAGGCCTCTTGACCCTTGGCATTACATAATAAAAAGATTGAGGCTAGAGAAATTGCAACCACAAATCCACAGATAAAGTTTTTGTTTTGTAATTTTCCCCCACTCATTACTTTGTTTAACACAATAAAAGAACAGTCTGCTATACCAACTCTATTGACCGCATTAAGATCATGCACCCACACTCTATTTCCTAATGAGACAATGAGGATTGAGATGGATTGTATTGATAGAGAGGCCAAGGTTATTTAACATGGTAAATATGTAAGCCACAAAACCCAACAGAAAGCCATAAAACCCAACACACGCCAAGGCACCACAAATACACACACACACACACGCACCACAAATACACACACACCCTCAGGACGATTCCAGCTGCCACCCTGCTGACCCCCTAATCAACCCAAGTGTCCAACACCAATTCCTCTTACTGTGTCTCAAGATCTAGAGCATGCGGGGGGAACGAATCAGATCCGTGCGTTGGTTTCTCGCTTCCTTCCTGGGTTGGTTGCGGTTCTGCTTCCATGTCATCCTCTAGCTCTACTGCTGATTCAGGTTCTAGTTTCAGATCCGGCTCTTCTGCTTCCTTAATCTGCGATCCCCGATGTTTCCATAGAAGTGAGTACACCTGGTTATGATGCGTGACTTCATTATTAACATCATTTCATTTGTTACCCTATTAATATATATATTTTTCAAATCTTTTATTAGTATTTTTCTGATTTGAAATTTCATCATATATGCTAACAGAGACACACTTGTTTAGTATTCTGTCTCTCTGGGGAACATCAAAATAATTCCCTATCTTCCTTGTCCTCTAAACTTAGCACAAGCCTTACATTAATGAAACCCTGTCACTAATAGTAACCCCAATTACACAAACATTATACTTAATCTGTACCCTTACATGTAATCCTGTCCCTAGCCCTAAACCTAACTACTAACGCCTAAACCTAAAACGAACCCTGTTCTAACAAGAACCCCAACTGTACATTTTACAAACCATCAGACCTTACTATATTTGTGGAGAATTCTGTACAAGACTTATCATATGTTTGGCTTTATAGGACCCTAGACCTAAACTTCACCCAAATATCAATTTCCTCTACTTAGCCCAAAACATCAACATAACTCTTACCTTAGCCTAAGTAACCTTACTGTTATGCCTAAACCTAACCTAGCCCTAACACTCAACTCTAAACCTAAAAACGGAAATGCTAAACCTGATAGTAAGCCCAATTCATACACTTTTTCATTTTCCATGTACTGCCATAAAAACCTTGCAGGGACCTATTTTCTGGTTTTACATGCGCACATAGATGTGGATCACACAAACATGCAGTGCACACAGTTGATATTCGATAAATAACAACCTATCAAAAGAAGGATGTACCTTTTCTGGACCTGGCACCTCCCCTTGCTTTGGTCTCTGGTGTTGTGGGTCCTGCTGTGTTGAGGGGGCCCTAGTCCTACTTGCCCCGTTGTAGGCCTTCCACAGCCGCCCGTACAGCAGGTCTAGCTTGATCTTAGCATACAGCTTTGAGGGGTCGAAACCCTGGGGCTGGGTGACTGGAGGTAAAGGCCGGGGGGTATGATGGGGGGGGTCGTCTGTGATCCTCTGGATTGTAGAAAGAAGAGTGGTGGAAGGGTGTGATGTTATAAATGTAAACATTTAATGGTAAATGTTTTTGGGGGTTTGGTTGGTATAAGTATGTAATAATCCAAGTCATCCATTAAGGGTATGCAGATGATATAAAGTCATGTGAAAAAGTAAGGACACCAAATATTTTTTTTTTAAGAAACATGGGCGTTTCGATATTTTGATCTTCTTTCAAACAAATATTACTATGAACTAAATATTTCATGGGGTGTGCAATTTTTTTCACCTGACTGTAAAGTGGCGCTTGTATCAGTTCATTGATTCGGTTAAGGAGGCCTAGTCATGCTCTATTCGTGTAAATTAGTAAATTAGTAAAATGTGCATTTTCAAGTGAAATGAAAATTACTCAACAATTGCACTGCAATTGACTTGACTTGCATACTAAATTCAACCATGCAGCATATGTTATATTGGCACCATGCCTGACTAACACGCCCTTCTTCCTCTGTCTGTAAACACTTAAGAGAGAAAGTGTGAGAACCAGGTAATGTTAGAGATTTTAAGACAAGTTCATCAGTGCATGAGTCTCTGTTTCTGTTTGCATGTGAAGGTGTGAGAAAGGATAAGAGAGATTGTGGGAAACAGCTGAGCGATGGCCAAACATCTCACCACATGTTCGTCATTCACAGTGAACAACAGGAAACCATGGCGATACTCTCGATGACTAGGGCCCTGTTGGTTCTCATGGCAACAAGGGTCACTATGGTAACCAAGGTCACTAGCCATTGAGAGAGGCAACATTTTATGTCTACGACTCTAGAAAGGCATTTGGAGTGAAATGGAAGTTGGGCCATTGTGTGTATTTCAGAAAATTATGAATTTTGCAATGGTTTAAGATTACTTTCAGTTATATCAGGGATTCTTTTATCGGACATTACAATTGCCTGGCAATACTTCTTAACATTTCTAGATGTAGAGGTAATTTTCCATTGTAGTGCATGATGAAATTCACCTCTGAGTCTGTGTGTTGGTCTGTCAGGCAAGTCTCAACCTTGAATGTCCGTCTCCTGGAAAAAGATAGAAGCCTTTATTACCCCTGCAGACAGTTGAAAATGAGTTATTTACTGTAAGCTCTGATTCAAGTTATTTTAGATACTCTTTAAATATGTAGGGCTTCAGAGGTTTTTTTAATCAGGGATTAACAATTTTGCACATTGTTAACATAATTACAACAATGTAGAAGTTCACCTATTTTTTTCTATATTGTTTTTTTATATTTATATTAAAAATATATATATTTTGCAAAGTATAGCTACATTACAAAAATTAAAGCATGCATCATAATACATTCCAAACTTAAGTTTACATAAGTATATTATTTTTGGATATTTCTGCATTAAATTCTTTATGCCATCAACCAATGTTTTGCTGTGGTGTTTAAAACATAAAGTCAGAGCAGAGACATTTGTGTTTCTTTTTTTTCTATTACGCGTAGAAAAAAACTTAGAACAACCAATTGTACTTGGCTGTTTGGGAAGTGTCAGAAAGGAGACCTAAGCAAATGAGAAACAGAAACAGAGTGACACTTTTAATAAAGTATAATGCCATTGGCTAACTGCACAACCAAACTTTCCGTCAGGTATTAGAAAAGGTCAAATTTAAAACATTCAACTTACATTCATCCCAGAAAATTTATTTTTGTTTGCACCGCAATCAATTGGAGTTCCCAAATGCAGTTTTTTTCGCTGTGACAGAACATTCATATTTAACATAGATTAATGTGATTTCTATCAGATCCCATTAGTGGGGGTCATACAAATCAGCCGATGCTGAACTCCACTTTGTGCATAAAGAGACAGTCAACAATTATTTTAAATAATTAATAATTTTAGAAATGTTTTTGAAATTGATTGTTACTCTCCTTTAAGTGATGCCTGGACCAGTGTTCATTTCTGTTTCACACATAATAAGCTTTCACAAAACCTTAGTGTTATTGCAAACGTGCTATAAATGTTTTTGTAGTTGCTGTTAGGGATATTTTGATTAACAAACAAGATATCAAGGCTTTCCTGTTTATAACTTCCAATCTGGTGGAGAGGGGCCTCTGTTATTTTTACGTCATTGCTGTAGACAGGGTACTTTTAAATTGTTTGCCCGCACAGTCTTTCACAGAGCGGTTCTGACAGACCCATCCTCTCTGGAATGATCTTTTAATACCAATCATTTTACTGACCTGTTGCCAATTAACCTAATTAGTTATTGATATTCCACCAGGTTTAGGTTTATTGGAACTCTTCCATTATTTTGGTGCTTCTGTCCCAACTTTTTTGAAACATTTTGTATTATTAAATTCAAAGTGGGCATTCCAACATTTTTGGTAAATAGGGTTGTATAAGCATGATAAACACTTCTGCAACATCAAGAATATGTTGTTTACCCGTAAGAACTGTTATCTTGGTGAACATCTTTACTCGGCAAACAAAATGACATAAAACGCATTATCTTTTACGCTTCGCTTGCTTGCCACAGGACACCACATGGACATGATCAACATTTCAAAAATGTAGCATGTCATCTGATCACTATTATGTTGGGGAGGCATTATCTACATCGGCTGGAGCTTGTAGAACAGCTGAATACAGAGACACTCGATCTTACTATTATTTTGTGATGTCAGATATGAATGTGTTTGCTAAAATGTCAATATACTTCCATTGAATCAGTTCATCTGCTTGAGTTGATACACGTTAGCATCGCCTTTGGCAGCAATCACACCTGTGAGTTTTGCTTCATAGGAAGAGAAGGAGAATGGGTTTGCCTGACCGGTAGGTAGGTACCTGTTACAGCAGTGTCTGCAGCAAAACCTCCAGGAGTAGTAGAGCGAGAGGGCCACACTGAAGAAACAGACGGTGCAGCCTCCTACTAGCAGGGCCCACTGCTCCACTTGCCTGGCTTCCAGCATTGCTTGTGGATCTCCGGACCCGTGGGCTTCCACTATAGAGAGAGACAGCGAGAGAGAAAGACCGGAAGAGTGAGGGTGATGGAAACAAATGTTATTGTACATAAAACCCACGTTTAATTCTTGACCCACGTCATGCTGTTGCTGAGTGTGGGGACATCCAGACCCCTTTTTAGCATTGCGTTAATCTGTAGACTTCAAACCGCAACGTTGGATTTGCTGTGTGTTTTTTGCTTCTTTTGATATAGTCCATAAAACTCTGCGATTGCCAGAAGGTTACTACATGGTCCCTGAAGTGGTTCTAATCTAATATGCGTCGGTAGTCTGAATTCTTTGAGATATTAACTATTGGTACCCCTCTGTGAAATCCAGAGATACTTGAAAGTGCTCACAAGGTGAGAGACTTTCTTGGTTTGCTCTTTGATGCTCAAAACCGAATATTTCGGTTTTTTTTTTGGTGATGCAAACCAGAATTGTTGAAAGTTATGCAGTTATTTGGAGAGTGACAATTTTTTTCAGCTCTATTTTGAAAAACGTATTTAAAATGATAGGACTGCTATTATGTTGCAGTGCAGACTAAGAGCATCGATTTGCGGGTATGCTGTGGTGTGGTGAGCGAGGAGGGATGTGAGGCGAACTGAAAGAAACAAAACGTAATATACGATCTTAGTGCTTTTAACTTGGCGATAAAACCAGTAACACGTAATCCAGACAGATAATGATAATATCCCGTAACGGGCTGAACAAACGAGGAACTAGAATAGAAGAACAAATGCCAGATGAAGTGCAAGTGAATGTGTGCCACCATCTCTTGCCGGCTGGTAGTTCACCGGTGAGGTGGAACGCTGGAGAGGGCACGCAGCGCCACGCGGAGCAGCCGTCACAAATGGTTGTGCAACTTTAAAAATACTGGGTGCTTTGTGCATATTTTCCATTTTGGACCATTGACTTACCAGCGGATTCTAATAAGCCAGGTGTGTTTGCATGATAAGTACATGAATAAGGGATCTGTATTAGCTATTCTTGATTCTAGACTTTTCATCTGAAGTATGTTGCTGGTGACTGATAACAGCGGGAGCAAATAAGTCAAACTGGCCATCCAAATAATACAAATCTATTGATCAGAGACATAGCCAAAACATAATGTGTCCCAAAATACACTGTTACATTTAAAATAGATGAATATACTGCTTAGCAGTAGCAACAGCTTTTACAGTAGATGACCTAAAAAACTGACCAAAAAAACACCATATAAAACCCCCCAAAACAGTCCAACAGATCAGGAAGTGAAAGTCTGTCATATACAAAAGAGTACACCAAAAGAACTTCAAAGAATACACCACAATGGTGTTAATAACTAGTAAGCCACTACGAATGTTACAGTGTGCTAGAAATTATGTAAAAAAAGTCAGAGTTCTGGAAATGCTGCGTGGATTGATAAGGTTTGAATATGTACCAGAGTAATGTAATAACAAAAATATGAAGAAAAAACTGTGCATTGCCCATAACAGACCCGCTCAACTACAAACAGATAGTGTTGTGACTTGGGCATATATAGATATTTAGATGCCGCAGATCTGACTCTCTTATCTATGCTGATAATGGGAACAGCAACATCAGGTTGAGTGTTGTGCCCAGTAATGTTACCTGTTCATATACAACCAAATGTTTCTAAACCCAGTGGTTCTCACACCCACTGCCAAAGTGTTTCAGGGCCAAAAGTCCCTTCTGGTGACTGGCCCAGTCCAACCCTGCTTTCTTTAACATGCAGAAGACATGACAAAAAGCAAAGAAAGCAGGATCTGAAAATGTATGAGGGACATGTCAGTATTACTTTGGATGATTCCCAGTGTTTGCTGATGTCTATGGGTTACTGACCTCAGCCAATCATTGCAAATTACTACTTGAGGCATGTTTGCCACTGAATTGCATCATCTCTTCTTTTAACGACACTCTGTCAGTGTCGTTAAAAGTTCAATTGTAGTCGTTTTAAAAGATAAATGTTTCATCATTCATGCTTGATGTAGGATTTCACCTGCTCAACAGTTCCTATGTCGTATGTTTTGTTTCATAATGCACTAAATGTTTTCAATGGGTGAGAGGTCTGGACTGCAGGCACGCCAGTTTAGCACCCGGACTCTTACGACTGAGCCATGCTGTTTTAATAGGTGCAGAATGTGGTTTGACATAGTCTTGCTGAAATAAGAAAGGCCTCTCCTGAAAATATGTTTTCTGGATGGCAGCATACGTTGTTACAAAACATGTATATATTTTTCGGCATTGATGGGGCCTTCACAGATGCCAGTCACTAATGCCATGGGCGCGGATGCTGGCTTCTCAACCGTACACTGATAACAAGCAGGGTGGTCCCTCTCTTCTTTAGCCCAGAAGAAATGGCATCCATGCTTCTCAAAAATAATTAAACGTTTTGTTTTTTTAGACCACAGAACAGTTTTCCACTTTGCACAGATGTAGATTATGATATCCCCCAACTCTTCGCAATTCTTATTATTTCTTATTATTCTTAAATTGTCGCACTATTAACTTGCACAGTCTTTCACAGAGTTGTGAACCCCGCCCCAACTTTATTTCAGAAAGACTTACCCAATCATGTTACTGATGTGTGGCCAATTAACCTAAGTAGTTGTGAGATGTTCCACCAGGTTTTTTCCAGTCTTTTCTTTTTCTCCCAGCTATTTTGAAACATGTTGCTGGCATCAAATTCAAAGTGGGCATATATTTTTCAAGAAATAATAGCTAAACAAAATGATATAGATAAAAAAAAAAAAAAAAAACGAATGCACTGCATTCTGTTTTTCTTCACATTTTATACCCTCAAATTAAAGCTACCTGTTGAAATTGTCAATAAACACAACAATGTTTTCAAATTAAAAAAATAACATGGTAGAACAATTAAATGGGATGAGAAATATAAATGCTGAGCTATTGGAATTAAGTTAATCATTTTTTTATCTAATTTATCGAATGCGTACATACATAAACATCCTTCAGGGACATTAAATGGTCCTGTGGTCTAAGTTGTTACCACAAGTGGACATGTATTGCTTCAAAGTGGGTTATATTTGAAATAGTATTTGTGCATTATGTGTGTATTTGTGCATTATTATTCCATATAATCAACAAAAAAAGGGAATTGAAGATGGAAAAAGGATTTGAGAGACTGTGAAGCACATGGGAACTATAAGAATGTGTGCTATAGAGAGAGAAACAGAATGACGAGTTCTCATTATTCCTGGTAGAAGAGTGGGGTAAAATTACTTGTTGAAATAAGGTAATAGTTTAAAAAAAACAATGTAACTTTATTTCAAGATGTTGTGTTTTGCAGGAAATACTTTTTTTGTCACATTGTTTTGATAACCTGGCTTATCCTCCCCCTCATAAAAAAACTATTTTGACACAAAAACATTCACAGACCATAAACATGTCTGCTCTGCAACAATAAAAATCTGGACTCATAAACTGAATATTCTTTATACATTTTAGTCATTTAGCAGACGCTTCTCCAGAGCAACTTATAACAAGCACATTCCTCTTAAGGTGCCTCATCAAAAGAGGAAGGTTTCTAGCTGCTTTCGGAAGATCAGCAGGGACTCAGCAGGGCAAGTTTGTTCCACCATTGAGGTGCCAAAACAGAGAAAACTTCTGCTTTGGCTAAGCGGGAGCTCATGGAATGGAATTACAGGTTCTTATTGTGTGTCATGCCAAGGTTCTTTGTTCTCAGTGAGGGGGCCACCTGTAATGGACATGTCTTGGAGCGGGCCGATTTTCCCCGGGAAGAAGAGCAGTTCAGTTGAGTTTGAGGTGTTGGGCTGACATGAAAGCTGAGATGTCTGCCTGGCATAAAGATATGAGTGTTGCAACCTGGGACTATAGGGGTATATGAGAAGAATAGTTGCGTATCATCAGCCATGTGTGGATATGACAGTGCTAAGTGACCTTGTGTGACTTTGTGTAGAGAAAAAAAGCGAAGTGGGCCAAAGACTGATCCCTGGGGTACACCAGTACCCACTCCCTGCAACCTGGTAGGATCGGCCTGCCAAGTAGGATGCAAACCAAGAATGGACAACATACCTAACCATACCTAACTTGAGACCCCCAGCTCTGAGAGTGTGGAGAGGAGGATCAGGTGATTCACAGTGTCAAATTAAGTGGATGAATAAAGGAGATCAAGGAGGACAGAAACAGAGAAAAGTGAGTTTGCTTTGGCGGTGCGGAGAGCCTCTGTGACGCAGGGAAGAGTGGTCTTGCTCGAGGGACCAGTCTTCAAACCGGATTGGTTATGGTCAAGAAGATTGTTCTTGGCTCAGCTAACACTTGGGCTCCACTTACCCCTGGCTCCGCTGTCTGCACACTCCTCCAGCACTCCTGAAGGGAAGGTATGAAATATACAGCAGAGCTGGCTGTCCGGATTCACACCATTTTCCAGGTACACGGTGGAACTGCGTTCAGAGATATCGCCCTGGATCTTCATGGTATTGTTGTACTCTCCGGCCACATAGATTCCTAAATCATTTGAAATCACAAAGCAGTTGTATTGTTATTATTGTTACTGTTGTTATTATTATTTAATACTGTGCCTTGGTTGAGTGTTAAAACTCTGAAGAATGGATCAGCTTATAAAATGATACAAATCTTCCCAGGTTCAATCACCAAAATTGCCATTTTCAACCATCTACATTACATGTGTCCTTAATCAGATTTGTATACTGTATGAAAAGTGAAAATACCATTAAAAAAACATATCAGTACCAAATTCAGGATGGAAGGCACCCAGTTTCACTCTGGTGGTGGTGGAGTTTGAACTATTGATCATCTCCCAGTTGATCTGGGAAATGGTGTTGTTCTTCTCCACCATGTGACAGGTGATAGACAGACGCTCTCCATCTCGGGCACGAGTTACAGCGATCTTACTATCAACTAAGCCTGCGTGAAATAGAAAGTTAAAATTTTAATTATTGTTGTTTGAGTGCTTGAAAATTGGACAGTTACAACCTTTTGGTACAATCATACACTAACACAATTTTAAAACAAATGCTTTCAGACGTATAGCTCTAGCTAGCAAATACACTCTAATGAGATAACATACACTACTAAACATATATGAAATTATTTTAAAATGAAAATATAGCAAAATGATTAGGAAATACAGTCATTGACAAGGTTAGAAATCATTAATTTCAATTAATATAATAATTGTTGCCGTCAAAGAATCCTTATTTGCAGAAGCACCTCCCACAAGTTGGACTGGCTTGATGGGCACATACAGTCATGCTGCTTTTACAATAGAACTGTGATCTGGGGATGGTGCTGGCCACTCCATTATCGACTTTCAGAATTAGAATTCTAAAATACCAGATGACTGCTTCTTCTCTAAATAGTTATTGCATAGATTGGAGCTGTGCTTTGGATTATTGTACTGTTGTAGGAGGAAAGGTGTAAAATGAAGTGATAGTCTTCCTTCTTCAAAATCTCTTAAATTTCATAAATCTACCACTTTAAATCCACAAAAGCACCCCCAGACCATCACATTGCCTTCACTGTGCTTGAAAGATGGCGTCAAGCACTCCTCTAGCATCTTTACATTTGGTCCTCAGCTCACGAATGTTCTTCTCTGTGATCCCAAAACCTCTGTGATCATTGATCCCAACACCTCAAACAAAGATTTGTCTGTCCATCAAAAAAATCCTATCTTCCTTCGTCCAGTGTCTGTGTTCTTTTTCCCATCTTAATCTTTTATTTTTATTGGCCAGTCTGAAATGTGGCTTATTTTCTGCAACTCCGCCTAGAAGGCCAGCATCCTGGAGTCAACTTTTCACTGCTGACATTGAGTCTGGTGTTTTGTGGGAACTATTTAATGAAGCTGCCAGTTGAGGACCTGTGAGGCGCCTGTTTCTCAAATTAGACACTCTAGTTTATATATGTCCTCTTGCTCAGTTGTGCATTTCCTGAAGACTCAAAAATACAAACAGAAAAAATGTAGACTACATTAGACACAATATATAACCTTTTTGAACAATGTTGTGTTTTTTTGCTGTATGTATAATTAAACTAGAATTATCCAAACTAGAATTATTATCTGCACACATCCATGCCAATTTAGCAAATGTTAGCCAGCAATGATGCAGGCATGCAGTTATTTGCTAACTAGTAGTGTTAGTGCTAGCTGGCTCTAACTGGCAACAGCTGAACATGCTGTGTGAAACAAATGTGAAACTTTTGCATCTCCGGCAGTTCATTGAAATCCTCTGCTGTGTTGCCAAATAACGTTTTTAACCACCAAAATAGGGCTAATGGTAGTAACAGATTTGATCAATGATGTAAGCTAGCTAACATTAGAGGGGGGACTGACATACCATAGCTAATGTTACATTATGTTGTGTTTCAAATATCAGAATAAAAAAGAAGAAAGAGATACTTAAAAAACTGCCAGTGGTACATGAATGGGAATTACATTTGTATTTCATCAAGTGTTTAGGTAACCACCAGGTAATATGACACCTGTTATTAAGCTGCTGCATTTTTGTGCTGATGGAAAGTATTGTTTATAAAAGCACCAATTTATTTTAAAATTG
Source organism: Novumbra hubbsi (assembly GCA_016801125.1). Classification (NCBI taxonomy): domain Eukaryota; kingdom Metazoa; phylum Chordata; class Actinopteri; order Esociformes; family Umbridae; genus Novumbra; species Novumbra hubbsi. The sequence goes on along the minus strand of JACXGK010005211.1, from coordinate 2,017 downwards.
CCTTGCTATTAAGAGTCTGTAGGTTTGTGGGTTACAGCCACAAAAGGGTGGAACATTCATTTATCTGTTAAATGTATACAGTTTCTTTGGAAAGGAAAGAAAAAAAGCCAACAACCAACACTTGCAGTGGTCTCTTAAACTGAACCCTTCAGTTCCTCGCTCAAAATGTTCAAACTTTTTTGTAAAGGAAATAAAAAAGATGCAGTGGCCTCTTCAGTTTCCCACTGCACCTTTTTTTTATTTCCTTTACAAAAAAGTTGAAAAGGACCATTTTGAGTGAGGAACTGAAGGGTTCAATTTAAGAGACCACTGCAAGTGTTGGTCGTGAGCCACTGAATGTTTTCAAATGGTGTCTTTCAGAACGCTGAAGCCCTGCTGAAAGATGCCGATCCTACCATGGTCCTCCAGGAGCGCGTGGAGAGCCTCAAGGGCTACATCTTGAATCTGATTGGGGCACAATTACATCACTGATTTGTGTGTGTGTCAGTCTGTCTGTGTGTGTCTGTGTCTTTTTGTGTTTGTGTCCACCAAGAAAAGTTCTCTGTTGATATGATTTTGTTAATAAACTACTGTTGTGGCAGATGTAAGCTTTCTTTCGTACAAACAGAATTGACATACATATTATCAACTGTTCTAAGGTGCTTTTAATGAACTGAACTTGACTTAATACATTAGTTCTTGTTTCATATAGTAAATGATTAATAGTTCCAGCACATATATGCATGTTTAGTGAATGCCAAAGTGTAAATATAGTGCTTGTGTGCATCATGCAGAAAACGACATACACAGGCTATAGTAATAAACCTGAAACTTCCTGATGAATTAAGTCATTACCTCACCAAATCATAGGGTGTTTATCATGTAATAGTCAAAGTAAATGTATATCAATGCAAAAATTATTGGGGTGTGATTAGTATTTGCACTTGGGTAGTTGTCTTCGAACACATGGGTGCAAATTGTCTGCCATTGTACACCCGGGTATAAAAAAAAAACATGGACTATTCCACCCAAGGTCCAAATATCATTGTTGGCTACAGACACCTGGGTGTAAATATCTATTAGCTTATAAAAGTTTAGCATATATATTATGTATTGTGGAATTATTTACACTGAAACTAGACTAGCAACATGCCTGAGATTAATAAAGGCCATTTGTCTCAAGATGCACGCTTACACAAATACACTCACTGACTCTCCCGGCTGAACAGGAGACACATATATCAGAGGAAACGAAAAGAGACAGAGGCGTCCTTTTGACCCTAGACGGTGAGACACCGGACAGACACACACACCCATACGTAAAGCATTAAGTATCATATAGAGCATTAGAACACCCTAGAAACAGAGCCAAATAAGGAGACAAAATAAGAACTATTGAATCTGATTGGAACTATTCCTTGTCTCCTGCACTCTTTTTATACTGATGTGAGACTACCCAAGATCAGATCTTTTCTGCAGGTTGTGTGGAACTGATCTCCGGATAATTATCTGCTGAATAAAGAATATTGCAAACGAACAGACATGTGTCGACTTGATCTTCTCCAAACGGACTCAGGAAACAATTGGTTTCAACAATTTGGGGGCCCGTCCGGGAGTTGGAGAAAAATACAAGTCTAAATTCGGACCTGAAAACCTTCTGAACTTTCTGAAAGATTTCCAGCCCGGGCTACTTTATAAGTGGTAAGCAGAACCCGTTTTGAAACGAATCTGTATTGGAAATGATAAATTGGGAAATCGTTCTGAAAAAGTAGGAAGTGAGTAAATTGAAAAGTCTGTATTTTTTAGTGTATGAAGATAAGCATGTATTTTTTTTTGAGTATATGACGGTTTGGAACCATGTATTTTGTGTGTATGACGATTTGATGTGACATTCTTGAAGTGGCTTATCCACCTTTGATCTGACGAGGTCAAGGGCCTGCCGCGTGGGACGCGGACAGGGAGCTGGGTTTGAGGCCCGGAGGACTGAGAAACTCTGAATAACTGACATAAAACAGAATTTTAAGATATTCTGACATAT
>JACXGK010005210.1:0-34101 GCA_016801125.1 Novumbra hubbsi | reverse complement strand
GCTGGCCTATTACCCTCCTGAGTCTGTGTTTATTGGCTGGCCTATTACCCTCCTGAGTCTGTGTTTATTGGCTGGCCTATTACCCTCCTGCATCTCAAATGTAACAAAAGATTATTATCCCGGATGTCTGATCATGTCCATAAGACACATCTGGACTCCCAAATAAACCTTTGTATTTAGTTCCCTCTGTTTACCCCAGTCCTTGACAGAAGTTGACCTTGGTGTTTTTAGTGAAGACTTCAACGTCTCTGTCAGATCAAACACGGTAAAATCCCTGACATCCTCCTTAACCCTTGACTTTTCTTAAATATAGCGTGTTGCATCTCGCGCTGGAAACCCCTTAGGTTCTACTGCAGGTAATTTACAAATGACATGATTTGGTGCAACTTTCCCACATGCTAAATTGTTGCTTATCAAGACACCCTTCAACAGCTTGACTATCGAATGAGTACAGGACCTGAAACAAGATCAGACTTGAATTAATATTATACAAAGGACATTCCATGCAACCCATCTCCACGCCTTGAACCAACACACTGGCACCAGTTGCTGAATTGTCAGGCAAAGGCAAAACGCCCTCCGAAATGAAGGACTACCCAAGTGCAATGTCTTCCCAGGCTGTTTTTGCATACATCGTTAATCACAGAGACACAAACCCATTTCAGACAAAAGTTCATAAATATATGTTATATGTGAACTCTTATTTAGAAGGTATATAAGCGCCTAATGAGCTACAGTGCTCTTACAACAAGATTTCTGTTTTTGGGGGGCCACTAAAAGACATATTTAGCCTTTCTCACAGCACTAACATCGAACTGGCAGACACAACAAAGCCATTTTCTGTGTGCCTTTGTATGGAAAAGGACTTTAGTCTTGTTTGAGAGAATTCTCGGCATTGTAACTCATGTTGGGATTTGTGCTTAGTGTCTGTTTATGTTTAAGTACATTTTATGTGGCTGCACAAAAAATATTACAAGTCTTTTCTTAGTAGTCAGAAATGTGAGCAGCAACCTTTCCTTTTAGTTAAATGGTATGAAAAGCCACATAATCTGACCCAAATCAAACTCAGTAGAAGGTTTCTCGTGGCCTAGGTTGATTTCAAGTCTATTTCACTTGTGTGCTCTCATTTGTTCTTTTGTTATCCGACAGCTCATTCTGCTGTACCTTCCTTCCGTTCTACTCTGTGTGTACAGGCTAAATGTTCCTCTTAGCTTTCCCTGTTCTCAAGCTCTGGGTCACTCCAATCGTGTTATCTTTTTGTCTTCCCTAGCTCAAATCATGAAAATCAATCGATCAAATATATTGTCTAAAACCCATTTTATTTTAATAGTTGTCAAAAATTGGTTTTACATATACCAAGCCTAAAACCCCAAAGAGCAAGCAACAATAAGAAACTGATCAGTGTCCAGAAAATACTTCCGAACAGTTCAGAGTGACTTTGTCTTGAGCTCTTACTCTCTTGGTTTGATTTCTATGGGTGCGAACCTCTCATCACCTTCTCTCGTTGGAAGGATCTCCTCTTCCAGAGCAACATTTACAAACTCGTTCTTTGGCACTGTTGAATGGGCAGATGTTACACAGATGTCCAAATGCTTTGCAGTCATGATCAGTTTTGTCTAAGTACATTTAACATATCCCAAATCCAAAGTATAGATATGTTTGTTTCTCCCAAAATTATATTCTACAGATGTTCAATTATGAACTTCCGACTTGATGACAAACAGCCTGACTTGATCAATGTTAATGAACCTAATCTGCCTTCAGAAGTCAGTACAGTACATAGTAATAATCCCATTTCAGACTGATAACACCACATATTTGAACATTTATTAGAGAAACCAGGCCACAAATGTCTTGATGTATTTCACCACATAATTTAAACAGGCATAAGGAAGGCTGTCAGTGTCTAGTCTTAAGTCTAGGTTTTGAATTTGTCTTTGGAGTCTGCTTTTGGTGTCTATCAACATTAGGACCAAAACTTTGACAATCAAAGTCAAGGAATCCACTATGAAGCTGAATAATCTGAAAAAATGTATCCAATACAAAGCAAAAATCTTACCGAAAACAACAGTTTGGAATATCATTAAAAATATCAATGTTGTCTACTTGTAGGTCAGACAGTTTATGTTCTGTAATACATTGTTGACCAAAGATCTTTGCTGGGAGCCTGGGTCAACTCAGCTTGCCTTGTTGTGGTAGGGAGATAGTATGCTACTTGGGAGTTGTCTTATTGCTACCAGAAAGATAAGCAGCCAGTCTGGTGATTGGCTCTTCCTGATTCCTACTAGGGGACAAGGATTAAGTAGGAGTTTCTACTGGCTGACTCACACTAGACTGGGCATGTATTTATTACAGTTAAAGAAAGGTAAAGTAAACCAAGCCCTTACTTCATATCTGGACATTTGTTTACACACTCAAAAGCACCTGGGACATAAAGTACCAAATGGTGAAAAATAAATATTTAATTGCTCAGAGTACATTTCTTCTTTTTACACATTTGTTTCATAAAAATAGATTGTGTGCGAAATGTCTTCTGACATTCTGCGATAAAAAAGTAGAAAGGTTTGTCGTTGTATGCATACCTTTAAAAGTGTAAGCGCTAGAAAAGAGCTAGATCTTCACTGATATCTTCTTTTGATTCACATCATTGTATGGTGTATATAATAATTTGTGTACGAACCACGTAATTTAAAAGACAGCCAAAACTGCCCTCCAGTGGAAACATTTAGAACTTACACCTGGAAAAATGCATCTCTTCTAAGTCGATTTATGAAAAAGTATCTTTTTATATTTCTGTGATACTATTTTTGTGATACACACCCATTGAGTTGTAAAAACGGGGCCGTAATAATGTTTCGTGTTCACGAGTATTTGTGAATCAGCTAATATCAGCCATTACGGTAAAAGCGTTACTATGACGCAGCCATTCGCAGTATATTTGCGGAGGTGGAGTGTGCGGGATGAAACGAATCCTTCAAGAGTCGCCAGTGGGGGTAAAAGAAATGTTCTATACGCATCAGTCCTTGGAAGGAGATGCTTGTTTTGGTAATGTTCTATGACGGTCAAAAGCTGTATACGGCGGTAAAGGTATGCATGGTACAATGTATGGTTTAAAATAGCCTGTCAAATCCGCTTGTATGTAGAATAACACTAAAGGTATTTTTATTGTAATCTCTAATCCTCTTCCATTCTTTGTTTAGGACAGCAACATAGATAACTTTTTTATGAATGTGTTTAATTTGAAATAACCCGAATTTAAGGAAAAATGGCCTTAGGTCATTACTTGCCACATGCCAATAGGTTGATTTCTATTACAGTACAAATTGATATGATGGATTTATTTGGATCCCAGATGCATCATCCCATAGCCTGAGGACGTGGTCAGTCGTTTGATACACTAGAGGGCAGTAGAAGTATTCTCAGCAACTGTATCTCCCACTTGAATCTGAACTAATGATCACAGGATAATGATGTCACTAAAGCATGAGTAATGCTATTGCAGTACTATTCCTGTAATTCTTCAAGTTTCTAGAAAGGGCATTTGTCAAATAGAAAGAAAAAAGAGACTGTAATGAAGGAATTTAAAGTAAGGAATGTCATTTGACTAAGGGAGATATTGTGAGAAAAAAAGAGAGTAATGAAGAAAGTACAAGAGAAAAAAGACTAGAGACACCTCTGGATCTCGTCAGTCTTCCACAACTGCTCCATTAATGAATCTGGTGAATCATTCATTATCCCATGTTGTGATCCTCCATGTTTTCCTGGTTTCCCTGTCTTGTTAACAGGGAACAGCCTGTCCACATTCCGCTCCTTTCTCTCAGCCTATAGTGGGGGAGAGATGCTCCTCTGGCTAAAAGCTTGACAGACTCCCTGACTCCCCCATTAACAAAAGTCTAGGAGGAACCTGTTTCGGACATTGTGAACAGGTCCAGTTCTCTCTGATTCCCTCTCAGATTTTCTCCAGTGATAATACGTTCTTATCATTGTTCATATGTCGTTGTATAAAAAAGTACATCATTTTAATCACACTAGAAGTGTTAAACATGTATTCTTTGTTGTCAAATCATAAAGTTTGTTGTCAAATCTTACCAAGTCCATTTTGAGGCAATCCTACAGAAGATTCTATATATTCAAATGTTAATACGTTATGTTAAAATGGGAGTAGGCTAAATTGTATGTAGTTTGGTTGATTTTTCAACTAATTAATATTCCCAAAAAAATATCACAATGTCATTAGATTTCAGTTTTAAAATAGACCTGTCCCTACATTTACCTACATTTTCTTATATTTCCTCTGCTTATGGAGATGCAGCTGCTTCTCCAATCCTAATGTAGTTTATTTCCAGATGTGTCTTGGAGCTCTGACTTATGTAAGTGAAGAACACTTCCCAGTGGGAAAACTCTTTTTCGGTCCATTCTCTTCATCATATACTGTAACATTACGGTGTCTGAAATGATTGAAATAACTGAAAAGTTATTTTCTAAGGTATGCCACACATGTTCCTGTTGAAAAGAGTTTCTTGAGATACCCCTCTAGAAAAGTAATTGAAGGTCTTGTAGTTAGTGAGGTGATAAGGTCAGATAGGAGGAATGGCTTATTGGAGGCTTAAAGATACCTTTTGACCAGCCATTAGCACACAAATTCCTCCAGTTCACCTAAGTGAGTTTGCATAGGTTCTTAAGAAACTTATACACCTCTTTTGGCTACATTGGATATACATGCAGTTCCTGCAGAAGAATTAGGAACTCATCACATTCTAAAACTGTTGTGTTGTTATGTACTTAATTTTTTAAATGAATAAATACATATTGTTGCCATTAATCTGCACACATTTCCCCAGAACTAATCAGTGAAAAACTTGTGTAAAATTTCTGCTGATTTAAAAACAGAATTATATCATATATATATGTATTCAGACACTTAGCCATGAGACCACAGATGGCTCATACTTGAGGTATCCCTTGAACTCGATTGGATTCCAACTGTGGCAAGTTCAATTGATTAGACATGAGTTAGAAAGGAACACACCTGTCTATGCAAGGTCTCAAACTTTGTCAGAGCAAAAGTCAGAGCAAAAACAAAGCCATGAAATGCTAGGCACTCCACACAAACCTTAGAAATAGGTTCATTTTGAGTCATAGATCTGGAGGAGGTTATAAAAATTTTTGATGCTTCTTGCAAAAAAATAAGGTAGTGCTCATCACCTTGCTTGAACCATCCCTAAAGTCAGTGTTTCATTTGTACATCGGAAGGGGGGGAGCACACTGGGGGTGCGAGAGGGGGATTGATCATGTGGGCTCTGACATCTTGACTCTGACAGGGCATGGAGTCTTTTCTTAGACTCTTGTTATTAGACTGAGTGCAAAGCGCACACAGTGATGGAAAACAAGAACTCATTCGCAGACACTGTATCTGTGGAAAATACGCCGGACCAAACTGAGTCAAATTAGAGCGGTGCAGCAGCCGTCTCAAATGAAGCAGTGCCTACGGTGATTTACGAGTCACTCCTCATCCACATAAACAGGGCTTCCAAAAGGCGTCGTGGACAGAATAAGCTACACCTGAAATCCTGAGTTCCAGTCCAATTCAAGGTGCAAATACCAACCACTGAATAGCAATGTAAGCTGAGGGGTTCCTTAACGATCTCCAGGGTTTCTTGGTCACATTCCTTAGTTCATCCCAGAGTACATAGAGCCCACTGGGATTTGAATCCTTGCTAAAACTCAACACTACTAATATGGTGTTTATCTACACTCCATTCGTTGTTTGTTTACATGTTCCAACATTCCAACACTGAGCTCATAACGTAATTACCTCACCGTGCTTTTTGCCTTGTTGAGTCTCACCAATACCAAATGAAGGGAATTCTCTCTGGGAGTACACTTTTTGAGGTATGATGGTCAATCTGTCTCCATAATGTATCTTGACAAGACCAATAAAAAGTAAGATGTTTACCCAAATCACTTGTGGCTTGTATACACAGAGCTGTGCGATTTGTTTGACATACTTGTCCTGATGTAAATTAGACCGGCGTCAACCACTCTGAACATGTGTTGCCACTGCACTTGGCTAAGGAGACAGCTCATTACACAAACAAAACAATCCCTGGCAAGAACACAGCTGAGGATGATGTAACTGATCAAATTCCCTTGTCATAATTCAATCATTTTCTTTACTAAAAACTTAAGTATGAAACTTTCATTGAACAACTTTGGCTTCAACCACACAATTAATTCAGGCTTATGAGTTATTTTACTTTATTGATGAAAATGTAATGGGTATAAGTTGCATAAAATGAATGGGATGAATCAACAAAATTAGAGGCAATGCAACAGCACGTGTTGGTTGGAAGTGGTTTCTTGGCATTAGACTACCAGTGTTTAGTCCTCTGTTTTCAAACGGTTGCATATTAAACATAATTCTTGTAGTGTAACCATATTTTTGTACTCAACCATATATATATTTGACAAGAAATATCCTTAATTAATGAAATACTTGTACTGGTATAAAACAACATGTCCATTCATCCTGACTTCTTTATTTGTGCTAGGCCATGTCTGACGTCAATATGTTTGGATTGGGACCCACATTTTTAGAAGGAGGATTCCAGCCTCCTCCCATCTCAACAGAGCAGCCATCAACCTAACAACTAGCAGACCTCCCCTTGTCACCCCTGGCGTCTCAACACTCTATTACAGACACACCCGGGTTCATATATAATATGTTTTTTCAAAAAACTACAGCTGGACTTTCTTGAGCTTGCCTGGCGCAGTTGAAGCTATAATTTCATATAATGTGAGGAAACCCCCCGATCATCCAGCACTCCGGTCAGGCACGAGGCAACATTCAAAGTATTTAAACGGTTACAAATGTTACTTGAACCCAGGTCTGGTACCACAGCGCTCTACGAACACTCAAGCAAGAGGAATTCCACTGATGTCCTTCACAGAGATCAACTTGGGTTGTTTTACTGCTAAGAGAAAGGCCACAGCATACATGTCCATATTGTAAACAACATTATACCATTAACATTCTTTGTAACCTCCTTTATCAGGCACTTTCATTTTCTCTTGGTAAATACATTTATTAAGGAGATTCTATAAAGGAGTTATTGTACTAATATATTTACAACCATTTAAATCATTGTTTACTAATAACTACATTGCTATTAAGTGATTTAGAAGAAACACAAAAATCAAGATTACATAAAGAACATTATAGATGAACAGAAACAGACTATTCAATGATCATAATATCCTTTCCTGTCTCACCATAAAGTGTTTTTTTAGGCAGATCTACGGTAATATATTGGCTTTAGAGAAATGCTAACGCTACCGAACCATAACAAGAATGCATTTCTACATAGCTGTTGAATTAATAAAAACATCAGGCCTCTGTCAGGGTTAGGCAATATCTACATTATTAAAAAATGTTTAGGTTAAGTCAGTCAAATCTTGTTTTATTAGCCTCTTTACATTGAATCACTCACAAAGTTTTGTAAGTAAGTGGGTAATCCTAAAAAGTGCTGTAAAAATAAAATAAATCCCATTGCAAAGACAAGGAAAGCTACCATTAGTTAGATGCACCTTCAGAACAGTTTTATGACTCCTCATGACCTCATTCTGGAATATTCTTTCACTTTACCACTTTCCCTCAAGTCACTGCCCACCTTCATTAAAAACTAAAGAATGAATGATTAATATAGTCAAATGAATAAAATAATTAATCATGACTAATTGCATAAACCTCTGTAGTTAATCGTGATACAATTTTTAAAAGCATATTTTTAGAACAAACGTTCAATGTCATTCAAAGATTTTCATGGATCCAATGTTAATGTATTCATACTTCCTCTGAGAAATAAAGTAAAGTCATTTTCAATGATGAATCCCCTTTCTGATTGTTTGGAACATCCAGATAAACGCTTGTCTGGAAAAAAAGGTGACCGCTACCATCAGTCCTGTGTCATGCCAACAGTAAAGCATCCTGAGACCATTCATGTGTGGGGTTGCTTCTCAGCTAACGGAGTGGGCTCACTCACAATGTTGCCTAAGAACATAGGCATGAATAAAGAATGGTACCAAAACATTTCCAGATAATGGAGCACCTTGCCATAAGGCAAAACTGATAACTATGTGGCTCAGGGAACAAAATATTGACATTTTGTGTCCATGGCCAGGAAACTGCCCAGACCATCTTCTCATTGAGAACTTGAGGCCAACCCTCGAGACGGATGGACAAACAAATCAGCACAAATTCTGACTAACTCTCAGCATTGATTATACAAGAATGGGCTGCCATCATTCAGCATGTGGCCCAGAACTTAATTGACGGCCTGCCAGGGCGAATTGCAGAGGTCTTAAAGAAGGGTCAACACTGCAAATATTGACTATTCGCATGTTGTTACGCACGCCTTTTTATAAGGGAGCGCAACGTCCGGCTGTGCGTGAACACCGTTGTAGAAATAGGATGCGGGGTCGTGAGGTGCAAGGGAGGAGACAAACTAACGGTTCTGTGCAGGGGATTTATTTCACCACACAAACAAACACGGTAAAAGTGGGGAAAGGGGCTGGGCGGTACCAAAGCAAAGAACATAGTCAGAAAGCCCCCTAACCAAAACTTTGCATAACAAAATAATAACTTCCCTGGCTACTCTAAGAAATACAGGGGTGGTCCAGCCAGGTCTTACCTAGTGTGCATAGACAATTAACACCTACGGGAAATGTATGCCCGCGGGCCTCCCAGGGTCCTACACACTCCCAGGGTGCGGTCCCCTTCCCCCATGGGAACAAACGGAGGGTTACAAAGTGACTAACAAAACACCAGGGTCAAAACCACAGACTAACATACAACTTCAACAGAACAGGTACCACAAATAAACCACCAAACCAAAACCCCAACTCCCTACTAACAAACTAACTATTCTAATCAAGCTCGGGCAAACAAACAAGCACCAAGCACTGAACAGAGCTACAGAGAAAATGACAGGACTCAGAGACAAACAGAGCTGATCAGAGATCAGAGATTTACACAGACAGACAGACAGACAGACAGACAGACAGACAGACAGAGAGAGAGACAGACAGAGCTGAACAGAACCATAGACAGACAGAGAAGAACTGGGGTGGTGAATGGAGGGATCTTATACGACAAATGGATGGATGTGATTGGTTGATGGGGTAGGAACCAGCTGAACAGAATAATGGGAGGGAGATTAACTTGATTGACAGCACCTGTGCAGACAAAGGGGAACAAACAGCAACACATACAAACACACAGCAACATAGACACTGGGAACGTAATATATACTAACTGGGGACGTAACACATGTACTTAATGTTATTGTCAATTATAGCCTCTGACGCTAATGAAATTCTTGACATCAGTATACCACAGTAATATCTGACAAAAAGATCAAAAAATCTTATATTTAACACAGTTAATAAAATATTTCAGCAAAAATTTACTTTCTATAGTCAGTTTATTGTACATGTGAGACAAACACTATGTTCATATTAATGGGAATACAAATATAAATACATGAAAGGACAGTGTTTAATAATGCCTGTTATGAAGCCCATATCTCAACATTGTCAACTCTGCTGGGCAGAACAGGTTTATCCGTGGTCTCATGCTGTCTATCAGAATAAAATGCTGCAGACCTCAATAATTGCGTAAAACTGTGTACTATGCTGCTAACGTCTTGGTGCCAGATACCACAGCACACCTTCAGAGGTATAGTGGAGTCCATGCCTCTACAGGTCAGGACTGTTCTGGCGTCAAAAATATATAGGAACAATATTAGTCAGGTGCTCATAATGTTATGGCTGATCGGTGAATACCAGGTATGGTATGTTCCTTCCCTGTCAACAAAATACATAACATGGCCAGTGGGGGTGGAAGTCAGTTTTTATTTACATTTTTGTTGTTTTTCATACTGTACAAAACAAACCCTCTTCACAACATAATCGCAAACGAGGAAGAAACACATCATACTTGGTAACATCCAATAAATGTACAGCAGTACAAAGTGATTTCTTTACTTCAGAATTGTCCATCCAGGAAATCTTCAGGAAAAGTTAAACATTCAACACGGTCTAACTAAACACTCGGTTATAACACCACACATTTTTGCTGTTACACCATGTGTGTACTTGCGTTGTGGGATGTAGAAATGATGAAACTACAGAATACATATCAAAGTCACAAAATACAACTTCTTTTTCCATTCATCCAAACTGCTGAAATGTTTTTTTGCAGACAGTAACAAAGTGAACATCAAAAGGCCCACACTCAATAACCATTTTGTTGTATTCACATTAACAAGAATATCCAAAGATGGCATACCCATAACACCAACAGTAATACAAAAAAAGTCACAAAAATATATTATAGTAACGAAGGGCTACCGTATTTCCATTTTCCAACAAAGAATATCAACCAGGAATTGTGTATATAACATATACATTTAAAAGGCTTGTATAATCAAGAAAATAAAACTATAAAATAAACATTGCACAAAAGAGAAGCTACAACTACAAAACAAAAGAAATGCATGCTAATCTCCGTAAACATGTTAGCTGGAGAGAAAAATCTGTAACAAAAAGCCAATACACCTCACCTCAAAAAAGGCATTATTGAACAGCAAACAGAGGAAAGCAAGCACATGCTCTGAGATTCACTGAACTTTCAAATGAATGTGCATTTCACAACCCTTGGGGTAAAGAAATATAAAAAGTTCCCCAAAAATATGATCAAAATGTAAGCTTTTTTTATGATTTCACAGATTGAGTGGATTCTCATGTGTTTTGCTTCAGTTAATTTCAGTCACATTGTAAGTACACAACATTACAAAAACAGTACATCATCGCTTTCATTAGTCAGACAAATATCAACAAACCAAGAACCCAACGTCTTGTCCATTTATTGCACACAATAGGTTTACCAAAAATACTTTCGGCACTTTGAGTTTCAACAAACAGCAGCATTACTTTATTAAAAGATAGCGTTATGAAAAGTATTCAGAAGTATCCCTTTACTTTCTCTTATTTTGTTGTGTTTTATACAGGGCTGGGAATCGATTAAAAGAAATGAACTAATTAATTGCACAATCTGCTGAGCTTAATCAATTTTTTTATGTATGGTAGGATCACTAAAATAAAGCAATAAACACAATGAAGTATATTTGAAATAGAATATATGACATATTGTAAATTGTAAACAAAACAACAGTCATTCCCATCAATTATATGCAGCAACATTATAAACATCAAAGATTTAAGGGCCCAATCTCAATGTCCACCATAAACCCTTAGCCCTGAACCCTCACATAATTAGTTGACATCACCTTGTAAGTGAATGAGTGCAGGAGGCTGCAAGGGCTCAAAATGCTTAAAACAGGAATGGGACCGCACTATCGTAATGCTGTTGGATCAAATCTGATAAAAGCATATTTGGAATTTACAAACTACACATAGTAGGCCAGGGCCTGCTCTATGCATAAGCAACATATGTGGCCGTTTAGGGCCCCCATCCGCCAGGGTGCCCCAGATTGCTTGTGAGTTTAGGACCTCAAGGGAAGAGAGGGACCCCAAATCACATTTTGCATAGGGCCCCCAAAAGGCTGGGGCCAGCACTGGTTCTGGCTATAGGAACCATCAGGGAACTTTGTTTATACTTATTTCTATTAAAACTTATGTTAACTTTTATTTCTAAAAAAGTTGACTGCAGGAATGTTAACATTGAACGTGAACCTCCATTTATTGAGTTAAGCATACACTTACGTTCAATACATTTGAGCTCAATTTAATCCAACTAATTGTCTGTTCTGTAGCCAGCCTACTGCCATTTACAGATGTAATATATGATTTAGGAGTACATTCGCAATAGAGGACGTATTCAGCATTAGTTATTAAACGGCGGACACACAGCCACCGGGAAGAATGAACAAAAGAACGAAATAACTTTATGAAATATCATATAATTTTGCTGAACGAGATTCAAAGATCCTAGTCAGTAGATCCGAACTTCCCCTCACTAACTCAACAGCCAGTTATAACAGTAAGTGGTTAAAACCGAGACTATAAGTGTTTGCGATTCACGCAATCAAATGAATCACAAAGATTAACGCGTTAACTCCTCCAGCGTTATGGAGTTAACGCGTTATACACACAAAAGCCATATACACATAACCAATAACGTTTTACAATATGTGGAAATGTGTCAATTTATTCAAAATGAAGAACTAATATATCTCACGTACATAAATATTCAGACTAGAATTTGAGCTCAGATGCATCCTGTTTCCTTGGTCATCCTTGATATGAACTACATCGTAGTCCAACGGTAGCAATTCCAGTTGATTGGCATAATTTAGTTAGGAACTCATAAGTCTATATAATAGGGGTCAAACGGTACATGTAGTCATATTGAATGGTTCGTTATAGGGTCCACGGTGCACAGTTCGGTACATACTGCAAACCAATCAATACATTAATCATATACATTTATATACAGCGGGGGAGAACAAGTATTTGATACACTGCCGATTTTGCAGGTTTTCCTACTTACAAAGCATGTAGAGGTCTGTCATTTTTATCATAGGTACACTTCAACTGAAAAATCCAGAAATCACATTGTATGATTTTTTTGTAATTAATTTGCATTTTATTGCATGACATTATTATTTGATCACCTACCAACCAGTAAGAATTACAGCTCTCACAGACCTGTTTTCCACTAATTACCTGTATTAACTGAACCCGTTTGAACTTCGGTAGAAAAGACACCTGTCCACACAATCAAACAGACTTCAACCTCTCCACAATGGCCAAGACAAGCACAAGGCTGGGATGGGCTACAGGACAATAGGCAAGCAGCTTGGTGAGAAGGAAACAACTGTTGGCGCAGTTATTAGAAAATGGAAGAGGTTCAAGATGACGGTCAATCACCCTCGGTCTGGGGCACCATGCAAGATCTCACCTCGTGGGGCATCAATGATCATGAGGAAGTTGAGGGATCAGCCCAGAACTAGTGTGTTGAAGTTTTGACACATTCAAATAAACTGGTACTTTGTCATTTAGCTTAACAGCTGTACTCAACAAGCTTTGGGTGTGTGTTTGTTTCAGATACACCCCAGGTAGTTAAGAGACACTCCGCTAATTATATGACACGAGGAAAATGGGTAATGAGCAAAGTAGATACATTAATAATTTATCATTCTGTGGGCTTATAATAGGCAAAATGAATTAGTAAACACAAATGTTTTTATATTTATACATATATTTTTTTTTATATTTCACTGTCCATAATTTACTCATCAAATAACTTCTTACTGACATTTCTCATTCCTGGAATTCCAAGACCATTGTAGCAGGAATTAGCTTATGAAGGAATTTTGTTTTCCCTGTAAATTACACTTTTCAAAAGAAATAGGAACACAATCATCGCAGTATAACACCAATTCAACTATACTTCAGGGACATCGATCTGTCCAGTTAGGAAACATAAGGGATTGTGAATCAGTGTCAACTGTTTTAGTGTAAATGAAAGTGACAACAGCTGCACTGGAGAGGCAACAGCAACACAACCCCCAAAAAGGGAAAGGTTGTGACCATGGTGGCCACAGACAATTGCCCTCTCCTTATCCTCACAGGCTGATTCTTCTTTCGTTTAGTGTTTTGTTAGTGTCCTTGTCACTACTGGTAGCATGAGGCAGTACCTGCAGCCCATTCAGGTTGCACAGGCAGTATAGCTTCTTCACATGCCATCGCAAGGTCTCCCACTACAGTCCCTGGAGATGGGCCAATATAGGAGAACTGGACAGGCCCGTAGAAGGGCATCAACCCAGCAGCAGGACTGGTATCTGCTCTTTCTGCAGGAACAGAACTGCTAGAGCACTTTAAAATGACATCCAGGATTCTGGGGTCCAAGCTGTCAGAAACAGAGGATGGCATCAGTGCCCAACGTCCTCTAGTGGGACCTCTGCTCACAGCCCAGCTCAGTCTTGAGAGGCCGTGTTGAACATTGTGCTACCTGCAACATCATCCAGCATGACCGATTTGGCGGTGGACCAGTGATGGTCTGTGGAGGCAATTCCTTGTGTACCCTTGGCTAGCACATCCTCCATGGGCTTGCCAACGGTACCCTGACTGCTGTTAGGTACCGAGTTGAAATCCTTAGACACATCGACAGACCTTACACGGTTGCAGTTGGCCCTAGGTTCCTCCTAGTGCGGGACAATGCCCGGCCTCAAGGCCAGTGTAGGCAGTTTCTGGACATCGAAGGGATTGATGCCATTGACTGGCCCTCACGTTTCCCAGACGTAAATCCAAATGGAAATCTTTGGGACATTATGTATCAGTGCATGCGACACCACCAAGTAGCGCTACAGACTGTCTAGGAGCTCACTGATGCCCTTATCCAGGTCTGGGAGGAGATCCTCCAGGACTCCATCTGCCATCTGATCAGGAGCATGCCCAGACGTTGTTGGGATAGCACACAGGCACTCAGGGGCCATACACACTATGTTGGATCAGCCTGATTTCAACTGTTTATATTTTCGGAGAGAGCTTGAACCCAACCCTCAAATCGGTTGGTGATTTTGGTTTCCATTGATTGCTAAGTTAATGAATGCATTACACAATGTACAGTAAAGATTTTGATCATTCATGTATTTTGTTCGGATGTGTGATTTAAGTGTTCCCTTATTTGTTTTGAGCATTGTATAACGAGGATTGCCAACAAGCTCTTTCATGATATAAGTCCCTTTGTATTCAGATACTCCTGGAAATTATCATCAATGGAAAATTGAAATACAAATGACAGGCATTTATTTTGTGCCAAAATCGTACCGAACAGTGACACCACTGTACCAAATCGTATCAAACCATCCGTTTTGCGAAACATTTCACCCCTGCTAAATAGAAGGTCCACAATTAACAGTTCATGTCACAGCAAAAACCAATCTGTAGACCGCAGACATAGAAATGTGTCAAGGCATTGATCAGGACAGGAGTGTGGAAACAGATTCTTCCTATGGCTGGCCGTTCAAACTAAGCAACCAAGCAAGAACGGCCTTAATCAGGAAGATTACCAAGAACCCAATGGCCACTCTAACAGAGCGTCTCTGAAGAAATGTGTAAACCAGCCAAAAACCCAACAATCCCCTTCAGTACTCCATCAACTAGGCTCTTTATTTTAAATTGGCTAAATGGAAGCCACTCAAGAGAAAAAGGCAGATGATTTAACACGAGGAAAAAGTGCTGTGTAAAATGGAACTACTCTGCTAAAATGCCATGAAACACATCTGGTGAAAACAAGGCAGCGCTCATCACTGGGCTCACACCATCCGTAAGGTGACACATTATGGCGGGAGCATCGCGCTTGTGAGGATGCTTCTCATGGGCAGAGTTAGGGAAGTACACAGAGGTCCTTGAAGACAACTTGATCTAAAATACACCAGACATTAGGCAAGGGTGAAAATGTATCTTTCAGCACCACAATAACCAAAAGCACACATCCAAAACAACACTAAAGTGGCTTTGTGAATCTGCAAATGTCCATGAATCGCCCAGACAAAACCCAGACCTAAACCCACATCTGGGGGGAGACCAAGAGCACAGTTAACTGAAACTCCTCATCCAATCAGACAGAGCTTGAAAAGATAGTTTTAAAAAAATAAACTGTTAAACCCAAGATGTGCTGAGCTAGTAAATGTTTACCCATGACTCAAATGTGCTACTGAATAAAAGGTGTAAATGTTACTGATGGGGTCATGATGGGGTATGGATTGTACATTGGATGCAAAATAAATACATTTAATTAGTTATAAAAGATGTTCATAACATACATTTTGGGGAAGGGAAGGCACCTGAATACTTTCATAAGACACTGTATATGATTACACAGAGACAAACACACACAAAAAAAGCGCTAAAATTATCAAATGTGAGAAAAATAACAGCACTCTGATGAATTGTGCAACTTGAGTCTACGAATGGTTGTTTATAAGGCTTGTCCCTCCAGCTTGCAGTATCATATAGTACAGTACTAGTCAAAAGACACATATCCCATTGAAGTGAATAACTAAGCGTGTACAAATAATTGACTAGTACTGTATAGTGCAGCACAAAAGAACAATCCTGGGTTGTAATTTTTCAATTACAAGGGCAGACCAAGCACGATTATCTCACTATATTACAACAACAACAACAACAATAGAATAAAAATGGTAGATACCAACCCCAAAAATGACAAGGAACATTTGGTCCAATAGGTGCGCTTGATTGTTGCCCAACACAAAGTGTGTACAATATATTGTAAGTACTTGTGTATAATAAGCATTAATTCCACTTGAATTTCTGAAATGTTGATTGCATTACAATGTTGAATTGTATTTTATTTTTGTGACTTATTTACTCCTAGTTTTTTTCCATAGTGGATCATTTTTTTACTAATCAACATTACCCAAACTAGAATATAGTTGTTGCATAAGTATTCAACCTCTTTGTTTAAGGCAAGCTTAAAGTGTTTAAGATTGTCTTAGACAAGGAATATAACATTGGTAAGAGTCCCTCAATAATTGTGTATCAACAAAATCTGAAATGGAATAACTTAACACAGGGTCAAGTTAATTATAATTAATAGGTTATTTTAAAATCGGCAACAGTTTAACAATTGTGATGAGAAAACTAATGATAGATGTACCACGTGGTAATGACTCTACAACTTGAGTGAAAATAATTTAAATATACATGTGTCCTTCATGCAACAAGGCACTAAAATAACACAGCAAAAAAAAAAAAAAGAAATATGAAATTAAGAAAAAAACTTTTTGTTAAGGACAAATCCAATACCACTAAGTAGCTGCCTCCTTAATTTCATGCATGGACATGTCTGAATCATGGTATGGCAAAGCTGGATATAGGTTAACACTAAAGCCATAAAAACAAACAAACATACAGAGAAACAAAGCAAAGGCATAAACCTAGAGATATGAACTGCTTTACATATTATATCACATTTGCAGAGGAAATAATCTTCAGTGGAAAGTCAAATCTACACTGGAATTGCTTACCACAAAGACAGTCAATGTTAAAGAGTGGTCAAGTTTAAGTTTGGATTTTTAAATCGTATTGAAAGACTTGGAATCCCTAAAACCCTTGAGAGGGCCTAAAAAACATATTGGAAAAATGAAGACACTAGGCTTTAATTACTGCTAAAATGTGTTAGACATGTATTAAACACTTTTATAATAAAGAAACATTAGTGTTTTAATATTGAAAATTAAAAAGGTTTACTTCAACTACAACATTATGGAATATTTTGAACAAGTAAAAACAATTCAATCCTTCTCGTAACACCAGAACACATAAAAAGAACCAAGGGGTTGAAGAATACTTAAATCCACTGTATGCTAAATCCACATGTTCATGGAACCACTGATTGGATGGCTGAACATATTCACCTGACAAATCTCTAAGCACCCATGCAATGGTTGAAACACTATGCTGTTCCTTACCTAAACCAAAGCTAATAACAGATTCAACATGATAAATGTCAACAAATTATGTTCCTGGTAATTACTAATTGTGATTCTATATCCAAAGTCAAGTTGAGATGCAAAAAATACAATTTTAACAAAAGCTAACATTGGAGCCAATAATGGATGTTGCAATTCACTGGCCCACAACACTTCAGACGTCTTTGATTCCTGGACTACGTGGAATGATATGGAAACAACACTTAATAAACAAAAATGTCAGTAGCATTTAATCAATGGAGTATCACCATTGTATTATGAAAGCATTGTGATGGAGAACTATGATTAATGATGGTTAAAGAAACAGGTATCCAAGCAAAGGACAAGATTTTTAGAGAAATGCTAGAAGACAATTAACCTGCACCTCAACCAGGAAAATGTCAAGGTTAACTGAAAACACCAAGAAATTATCCATTGATCCCACTTGAAGACAAAAGCAAATGTCATGGTGGCGGTGTAATTATAGACCTCTCCCAGCTCCATACACATTGAATTATAAATCTCACAGTAAGCAAGGCACCCAGCCACACTTCTTATTTGTAGACCACTTGATTAGTACAAAGTAATCCAAAGAATGTCAACCAGAGTAGCTTCTAAAATGTCACCTCCGAAGACATATGCCCAAGTTTGGCAATGAATATTCTTAACAAACAAGATTCAAATTATTATATTTTAAAATAGTAACTTTGAAGCACAGTAGTTATGTCACCCTGTAGCTAGTACATAACTATGTAATGTCTATCACTAAAGTGAAGCATTTTTACAATGTGTTTAACCATTGTATTTGTGTTAACTTATAATCAAAACGTTACAGTTTGTTCCATACAGTGACATTACTCTTCTTACAGATTCCCTATTGTGAGTATGTCACGGTCTCCGTTCGTGGCAGTTATATGCAGCAGGGCAAGACTCCTGCAGCGACAGAATACTAGAATGTTCTGTGATTTATAATTAGGGCTCAGCAAGTGGTCCTGCTAAAAACGTCACTAGAGATATCTATCCCACGTGTTAAGGACAAGAAGAATTCACAGATCATTTTCTATGACGCCATGACATTCTGACGCATCTTTCAAAGTTTGAGCATCAAGTAGGTATCTACATTACGAACAACCCCCCAGTCAAGAGTAGGAGCTGCAGTTCATTCATATTGCGCATAACAGAACAATGAGAGCTCTAAATGCAATTTCAAGTTTTAAAAGTGTCTTGGGGGAAAATAAAGTATAAAATGCACAATGTTCTTATTCACAAAAGAAAATACATACACACCTCTGACATGAATCACAACTACTTACAACGTAGCATTCAATTATCAAACTACAAACTCTTGCAATAGACAATATTTAGTAATATCGTTCCCCCATATCAATGGCACTCGAAGTAACACAACCTGTTTCATACAAGGAACGGAACAAATGATTTGTCGCTGTTAGCAAAGTTAAGACCTCTAATTCTAGGGATGCTCAATGAAGAAGGGCAATCTCAGGCACTTTCCAAAGGCAAGGCTTTGGATTAAAAAGAGGAAGGTCGCAACTAGGAGTTGATGGTCACTCAATGGAAATGGAAGCCAGCTGCTTTATGTGGGCATTCTCCTCCCCTGAGCCCTCTTGGGAGCTGCTACTGCTGTTTGTCTTTGGCTCCTCTGACACATTTCTGTCCTTCGGGGATGGGGTGTCTAGTGGAAAGGTGTTGCTCTCGCAATTCTGGGTGGAGGAGACCTGGGAGATGACCGGCATCTGGACAGACGAGTTGTTGCCTTCAAAGCCTTGCTCCACCAGCTCATACTGCCCTAGAGTCTCCTCCTCCTGCACTTGGCTCAAGTAGTCGGGCACGAGGAAATCACTGCAACCATGGGGAGACATAATACACAAGAGAGAGGCCTGTTGATGAAAATGTCCCATAACCGCTTATATGAAGTAGGCAATCCAGCAAAATGCGGGGAGACAAATAGTGAAATGGATGGATTTGCTTTTTATAATCAAACAGAATTGAAGTATTTCCTGTAGCATGAGAATCCCAGGCAAATATATTATTCCAGAGAAGTTTAAAAAATGCATGGCAAGAATTATGCACTACCAACCTTTGAAGCTTTAGTTCATTTCGAAGTTGAAATGTCTAGACATGTCTCCTGAATTTAGAAGTAGCCTACTTTGAGTACTATTAGCTATGCATCTGAATGATGGCCCTCTAACTCACATAAAACTATACATGGAACCGTGAACCACAGTTAACTGATCACACACATACATGTAGCTTCAAAACCATTTACAGAATAAATAATACGTAGTAATAATAATGATGATTGTGGGATCAGAATAAAAATAAATGCAATTCCCATTTGCAGAAAATGTGACACCCCAGAATTCTCCATTAATGTAAATAAGGGAACATTTTAAAATCAGGTGCACTAAAACAGAAGACATTGATTCACAAGTTCTTATGCTTCCTAGGCGGACATATTGATATCCTTAAAGTTTAACTGACTTAGTGTGATACTGTGAAGATTAAGTTCTCCCCTAATTTTTTGAGCAGCGTAATTGGTCTGGTTTGGTCTTAACCAAATGGGTTCGCAGTAATACCTCAAGCCAAGATCAAAATGCTCAGTGGGGAAAAAGACAATATTCAGCATAAGAGGAATTAGAAAGCATTTTCCATGCTATGGATCATATACATGTTTATTCTAGATCGCTGTCCATTAACATGGGACCGGGTGTCCCATCAAATTCATCCAAAAAGGTGATCGCAACACACTCAAAGCATCTAAGAACACCAGGGTAAAATCAAGGGATCTGCCTTTCTGCCAAGGCAAGTTAGGAAGGAAAAAGTCTCTGCTCTCAGACAACAATATCAAGACATGATATCACCTACGGGAAAAAGACAAAACAAAAGGCCTATTGGCCTCTGGAGAGATAAGTCAAAAGTGTTTGGCAGCAATGCCAGAAGCCATACTATCTGAAAACAAAACAAGGCCATCTTTCAAAAAGCAATAATTTCAAACACAAGCAAAGCAACAACCGAATGGCTCAAAAAGAAATGAAACGTTTTGGAATGGCCATCAGAATCCTCCCAGTCAATGTAGAAGACGGTTACAAAAAATAGCAATGGCCAAAGAGGGCAACACCAGCTATTGAATATAGGGGTTTAGTTATATTTCTGCACTGTGAAATAGCATTTTGGTTTATTCATCATTAATGTACTAATCTTTCCACATGTACTTTAGTAATAATTTCATACCCACTCTATTCATGGAATTTGCATTCCTTAAAAAATAACAGACATATTCACTGGGTATTATTTTGCGATAATCGTGAGTAAGAAAGCAGGCCTACCCAGCTGACCCAATGAGAAGTCAAATGAGGCATTCAATAAGATCCTAATACATTCACTGCATACAGGTAGGTAGATAGGATTCAGAAAAATAAGAAAGGAGCAAGTGCAAATGAAAAAGGTTCCAGAAAAACCTGCCAACATCTTCTGAATACTTAATACATATACTTTCTCTAAGAACTATTTCACAAAAGACTTACATTAATTATAATGCCAAAAACATAAAATTGCTTTCCAAGAAGTGTTGAATGGTCGTGTGGAGTCTGGTCTCAGTTATGACTAACTTCTGTTTGAATATTGCTCTATATCATTACTTCCAACCAAATTTAAAACAAACAATGGGGTTAGTTGCCAAAAGAGTTATGCTGAGTTGGTAAAAATCACTGCTGCCAAAAGTGTTTCAGCATATTAACACTGAGGTGTGAAGACATGCAATCAATACTTTTACATATTTAACCCATATTATGTTTTTAGGCAGCAAAATGGAAAAGCTGTGCAAGGCACATGTAGACTTTAAATAGGCATTGTGTGTTTTACTGAAAACATTATGGTGTGCTTAGGGTGGAACAGTCAAGCAAATTTAAGGAGGTAATCCAAAAATAAAATTTCTCAACAAGGGCACTATGGTAAATATCCTTTTCTTCTACGCTTATTTCCCCTGCTACGTTAAGCTGAGTAAATGACTCCTCCTCACCTGCTTTGGAAGTAGTTTGCTAGTTCAGATGCCTCATGGTTCAGACTCCGCAGGTGTACAATTAAATTGCCAGAGTTGGTAAACATGGCGCCGCACGTTTTGCACTCGTAAATCCGGGGCTTGCGGATTATGTGGCGGGAGACCCTCATGTGGTGCTTATATTCGCCGAAGGACGTGAATGTGGCACTACAAATCTGGCACCGGAAACATCGTTTACCTTCGTGCTTCAGCCGGTGCATCTTTAGGGAGTAGGCCCGTGTGAATTTTTTTCCACAGCGATCACACTGGAAGGGCTTAATGCCTGTTAAGAAAGGGATGAAACAATGAGTGATTACTTTGTGCACATTATCTGTACCACAATAGATCAACAATAGATTAAGAAATGACAGCAATCGAAAGCATAACAGTTTGTTTTATACTATAGTTCTTCACTGAAATAATGATATAAGAAAACATTTAAAATCACAAAATCAATTTGAAAACGTAAGTGTGCAGTTTGTTTATAAAAAACTAAATAACATAGACACCCCTAAGCCTAGCCAAGAACAGTGGACTAATGAGATAACGGCACCTTTTGACCAGTGCTCCACAAACTGCGGTTTATTCACAGAAAAGTTTTAGCCTAGCTAAAACCGGACGCAAATTCCTTCTGACTTCAGTCCTAGAAAGGTTGCAAATTATGCAGATCAAGGCACTGCTTAACAGTACAGAATTTGTTCTTGAAATATTCCAGAATGCTTTCTGATTAAAGGCTTGTTCTTCAGAAATACCCACATTCTTCAACAGAGATCCCTTTTGGAGACTTACTTACCAACTAAAACACACTTTTTACTTTCACCATTTTCCACATTGTACAATAATAGTGACATCGGAAAAAAAAAGCAACCACAAAAGAATTGTTAAACAGACCACCAGTGGAATGGAAGACTTATAGTTACCTGCAGATATGTTCCGAGTTACCAGCCTTAAGACAATTAACTGCACATCAAGACACATCAACATAAACTGTTTAAACAAGACTGAGAATCAGGCCTTTATGGCTGAAATGCTGCAAAGAAACTTTCTTGGGACAAACAACATGACAAAAGAATATTAGACTGTTAGAAGTCTGTCCTTAGGTTTATTGAAACCAATTACTTCTAATGAAGTAAAATAAAGAGAAAATAATATTCTACAGAAGTAAGGAATTAAGTAATACCAATGCATAAATGATCTGAATAGTATCTGGATATCCCAGTGAGTGTGCTGGGTCAATTATCAGGAAGTGGGATCTGTATCACATTGCCCAGGTACTTTTAACAAAAGTTGTGCCTTAAAACTCTAAGCTTGAACAAGGAGAGATGTCAGAGGTTTAGCATCAGTTCAAAGGACCTACAGTTAGTGCTCATTGGCTGGGAATTGTAATCAAAAACAAAAAAACACAAAAACACTTAAAGAACAATGTTTGAAGGGGTAGAAAGAAAGCCATTACTCAAAAGGTACAATCTGCAAAAAAAATTAAACGTTAGCATTTTGGGCACAATGAATAGTGCCAAGCGTGTTGTGAACCTAAGATCACCAAGCCTCAACACACACCATCCCTTTATTAAACAGAACCATGTTACAAAGTACCATTTATAATGCATTAAAATCCAAAACTTGGTTTGGGGCTTGAAATATTATATATACCAACAGCCACTATATATATACCAATCAGCCATAACATTATGACCACTAACAGGTGAAGTGAAAAACATGGACAATCATATCATCATAGACATATCATTGTTAATCCATTAAAATAACCCCAAATTCATAAAAAATATGGTATAGTAATTGTTAATGTTGTAAATGCCTATTGTACCTGGAAACGGCTGATCTTTTAATGGAATATCTACACGGGCATATAGATGCCCATTATGAGCAAACATCAGTCGTCGGGCACGTTGTTTGTTAATCTAATATCAATTTAAAAGGCTGTGAAAACATTTGAAAATGTTGTATAGGTTAAAGAAGAAATAAAACTAGTTGAATATCTGGAGCATCAGCAAATCGTCCAGAAACCAATAACTTTCTACTGAAACATCTCAGTCCATTTTGTTGAGAAATTAAGGCGATGGCCATGTGAGAAATTACCAAGAAACTGAAGATCTCATACAGCGTTGTGTACTACTGCCTTCACAGAAGAGCGCAAACAGGCTTTAACCAGAATAGAGTGAGGAATGGGAGGCCCCGGTGCACACATTAAATGGTACCTGAAAAATACCCGTCTCAACGTCAACAGTGAGGAGGCAACTCCATAATGCTGGCCATTATTCCACCAACCTCACTCTGTCCAGTGTCAGCGTTCTTTTAGCCCATCTTAATTTTTTTCTTTTTATTGGCCAGTCTGAGATTGGGCTTTTTGTTTACAACGCTATTTTAAAAGGCCATAATCAATATTTATGCTTGCCATTTGGATGTCCTACACAACATCACAAGGACATCATGACTAAACAAAGTGCACTTTATATAAATATAAACTAATACCACTCTGTAATCCACTCACATGTGTAGAGTATGCTCAACGATATATTAGAACATTTTCCAATATATTTTTGTGGTAGCCTAAAAAAAGAAATCAAATATAAAATTTCTACTTTGATTCATAACTTTTTCATTTATGCTTTTAGATACAGTTGTATTCAGAAGTCATGTAGAATTACCTACCAGAGTGGATGAGCATGTGTTGTTTCAAGTTCTGAATACGGGTGAAACGGACACCACATGTTGGGCACTGGAAAGGTCTGTCTGGGCCATTGGTTCCAGGACGAGTTGAAGGACTTATGTATAAGTGGTAAGGATACTGGAGGCTTTCTAATCTGAAAAAACAAATAACAAATTAGACTACTTCAGTGAGAGGTACACACCGAGTCCAAAGTAGATGTGTTAAAGCAGTGTTTCTCCACCCTGCTCTGGGGCACCGCCCTCCCCTGCATGTTTTAGATCTCTCCCTGCCCTAACATACCTGATGGAGCTCATGAAGGACTCATAAATGAGCTGATCATTTGAATCAGGTGTGACAGAGCAGGGAGAGATCTAAAACATGCAGGGTAGTGGGGCGTCCCGGAGCAGGGTTGAGAAACACTGTGGTAAAGTAACAAGCTTTATAACTACAACATTGGTGTCCATACCAGTTGGAAGGCATCTGAATCAAGGGAAGTTAAAAACATAAAAATGGGATCAGAAATATATAACATCCATTCTCTGCTAATCTGGAATGAATTGTGAATTCACGTAGGTAACGTACAGATGGGTAAAATATCCTATGCTTTTCAATTTATTTGAATTTCATAATTATAATAAAACCAATCTATCCCCTTAAATGTGTGATGTATTGCGTGTAGATAAGTGGGGAGATGATCCTGATTTAAATGCATACAACTCGGAAGAACTGACACCAAAGAATTTGATCACCAACTTTAGGAGAAATCTAACTAAATATATGGAAAAAATTGTTACAGAAATTGCTGTGTTTACAGAAAACCAAAAGGCATTCTGTGGGAAAGAAAACATGCTAATTCACGGCTCTGAAAAAAATTAATGGAACACCTACATCACAAAACGGGTCTAGATGAACTAAATATATTAAAGATCATTACTGTACATAGTACATTCCTAACAAAATGACATTACAACAGTCAATGGAAGCCAAAATCACCAATCGATTGAGGGCTGGATTCAAACTCACACCGAAAAGGTATGTAAACAATAGAAATCACAGGCTGCTCCAATTGCGTGAATTTCATCATGGAAACTCAATGTGATTCAGTAGACATCTGGATATGCTCCTGATGAGATGACGGATGGTGTCCTGAGGGATTTCTTCCCAGACCTAGATCAGGACATCAGTGAGCTCATTGACATTCTGTAGCGTTACCTGGCTGCGTCCGATGCACCCATACATAATGTCACATGTTTTGGTGCAAATTAAAGTGACACACTTGTTGTCACTTTCATTTGCACCTAAACAGGTGACATTGATTCACAATCACGTATGCTTCCTAACTGGACAGACTGATATTCCTGAAGGTTAATTGACTTGCAGTTATACTGTGACGAGTAAGTGTTCCCTTAAATATTTAAAGCAGTGTAGAATAACACATAGAGCCCAGTCCATAAGAAAAGTATCTGGACAGTGAGACAAGTTTAATTGTTATGGCTTAGCACATTCAACCGCTCATATTTTTACCTTTCATCATTCTCAACATGACCTCCAGCATTGGATGTACTTTGCATTGAGGGCAACCCTTCTGTGACTCCCTCGTCCATTGAACCTATGCAAAGACAAAGAAGAAATATAATTTCAACCAGTTTCTAGCTATCTCAGTCTGGGGGGATAGAACCCATTCACAGCACCACCTGAATGAACATCAAAGTGACGATGCATAGTTGAAACAAAAAGCAACTGATCCCCTTGGCCCTCCATGTTTACACAAATTGACTGACAAGTGATACGGCCACAAAGTTTCACAAAAGTTAACATTTGTCCAAAATGAAACCAGTAGTTCTACATAAATACTAAATATTGTATAAGCCACCGCACTCTCTTCCGTTAATTTGCGGTTGTATAGCTGTATCCTACAGGTTGTGTACCGTCCTTGACATCAGACTGGATTTGAGCTCTGAAAGCATCTGACAGTGCTAGAATCTAGCAACATCCCTTTAAGAAAGAACCATACCTATGGAGGAAGACTGCGGGCTTATGAGGAGGTCCTCCTGGACCTGTTCGCTGCAGGGCACCGTCTGCTGGTCGCTCAAAGAACTTTGGGATGTGCTGACGGGTTGTGAAGACGTCTCCTGGACCTCCTCGTCGCTCAATCTCTCCACTTTGATGCGCACATCCTCCTCTGTGCCCGCCAGCGACGACGGGGCCTTAGTAGAGCTTTCACATGTCAGGAAGTCACTCAGCCGACGACTGGCATCCGAGGGCCCTGCCTGTTCCAGACAGTGTGGGCTCTCGGGAAGCTTTGGCTGCTTCTCCGGGTGGAACCTCCGATCAATACCGAAAGGAAAAGTCCACGGGAAGGCCAGCGAAGAGTCCACAGGCTGAGTGGAGGTCTCTGAGAAGGAAGGCGATGGGTTGGGCATCTGTGGTGAAGTGATCTGTGCGGTGCATTTGAGCGGGCTATCGGGGGACATCATGATGAAGCTCTTACGTTTGCGTCGTGACTCTCGACAAACCGGGATGCTCTTCTCCATCACACTGCAGTCAGATGATACAGGTGACAGGCTACTGTCCAAAGGGGTTGACGCGCAATGGGAAGAAGTGCTTTCGCCAAGAGCCGACTCCTGCGGTTTCTCGGGCCCCATGTTTCCGGCACTCCAGAGGATGCTGGACTTCATAAACTCAGAGCATGTGCTGGCCACAGCAAACATCTGCATGTAACTGGCGGCAGCTAAAACATCGATAATGTTCTCCGTGCTGATGGAAAGGGTGGACGTGTAGGCATACTCCAGCAGAGGAGTGAAGCCACTCACCGTGACGTGGTGCAAGTCCAACACAAACTTGTCCTCCTCCTCAGGCCTGCCCACCAGTTTGGAGCGGAAAAACTCACTGCAGCAGGCGAGCACAACCTTGTGCGCTAGAAACAGCTTGTCCTGGACCCGGATGGTGACGTCGCAGAGGTGGCCCTCGTTGCGCAGGGCATTCAGCTTCTCCAGCATCTCTTGACTGTGCATGGGGGAACTGTGGGTAAAGGTTTTCACCCCCATCTTTGTGAATTAGCGTACTGGCACTGGAGGGTATTCGCCTATAGGTAAAATAAAAAATAAAGAAATCAGAGGAGTTGTATGCCGAATACAGAATAAGAATTAGGGCCTTAAACTAACCTTTTGGTCTCTCAAATTGCACCATAAAACACGAATATACTAATAATTATGGTGCGTGTGACTTTTTTTTAAGAATAACCCAATCAAGCAGTAAAACAAGATAGAACAAATAGCCAAGACACATAAGGGCAAAGTCCCCCTACAGTATAAAATCTAACTTTATGTAAAACGTAGTCATCTTGAGGAGCAATGTTTATATTAGCAGCAGAGGCCACTATTGTCATCAGGGGGTCCAAGGGAATTTTTTACTTAATTTAATGGTATATACAGTAATAAACCGTCACCCTACAAACTTACTCGTATAATGTTTTGCTCCAAATGTACAATATGAAAAACATAACTAATGAGTTTCCAATTAATGCTTGTATTCCCAGAAAGAAAAACAATTCTCATGTGCTTAATTTTGACCAAATCTTCTGACATTAGTTAATGTACAAATAATTCTGAGGAAAAAGTATGTCCCTTTTAGCTGGCAAACTGTTACCTTGGTAACATAATCAAAAGTGCTCAAACTAAAAACCCCACCCCAAGAACAAAATCTACACAAACTAGAATCACAGAAAAGTTAAATTCTGGAAAATGTTTTATCTTATCGAACAGGAAATAAATTGTGCAACACACTTCTCTGGTAGGCAACTCTACAGTTTCACCGCTGCAGTAAATGAAACACATGATGTAGGTTGTCTTAAGATTCATCAGTAAAGACAGCTGTAAAAATTGCTTAATAATATCCTGAAGTACACGAACCACATACCAATAATCAATAAGCTGAGGTCGACTAGGGATACATTTTGATCAAGGTTTTGATCATTCTCAGTGTATGATCCAACATGTTATATTAGACCATAGCTATCCATTGAACAGAGGGCAATTAAAAACCTTCTAAACAGATGTGATCAAGGACTGAAGATAAACATTATATTTGTGATTATCCTGTTGAAATTTAAGTGAAAATATTTTTTTTTTCTCCAGACAATAGTCCTAATAGTTTGAAAATGTACTAGGTTTTACTTCTTCCTGTAAACCAAACACTAGATTGGGTTTGTAGATAACCGAAACTCATTTTAAAAACTGGAGCTCAAACTAGGTGTTTAACATACTTGCATGAATATAAATAATAAATAGAATCTCCATATACAAAACTTATGACAAGCCTGATATATCACCTTAATAAAATAAGAAAGCAGCCAAAGCAATAATTAATGAAACATATTTCTTTCGAATAAATAATTTAAACCCTATTTTCAAAATAAAATAATACAAAGACAACATATTAAATGCTGAAACTGAAATGTATTTATTGTTCCTACTTGAAATTTGAGGGCAGAAAATGTTTTGCGGCGACATAGGCAACAAGACTGGAAACGTTGTGTAATACAGAAAAAACCTGGTGAAACATGGCACAACTAATTAGGTTAATTGGCAACAGGTCAGTAACATGGGTATAAAAAAAGCATCCCAGATAGGATGAGTCTTTCAGAAGTAAAGATGGAAAGGGGTTTACCACTCCATGGTAAAGTTGTAAGTTTGGAAATCTCAATATACGGTACAGAATATCATTAAAAGATTCAGAGAACCTGGAGAAATCTCTGTACACAAGGAACGAGACCAAAAACAAATATTGAACTTCGGGCCCTTAGGCGACACAGCATTAAAACAGACAGGCTTCCAGAAATCCATTGTCTATGAACCCAGTTTGTCTCTACATCCACAAATGAAAGTTAAAAATCTAACATGCAATCAAAACATATGAACATGATCCAGAAGCTGCCTTCTCTGGGCCCGAGTTTGTCAGACACTGAACTCTTGAGCAACAAACAGCACACCAAAAACCAAGCTCTAACAGGTAACACAGCAACCAACACACAACAAACAATACACCAAAAACCAAGCTACAACAGGTAACACAGCAACCAACACACAACAAAGAACAGCAACACCACGCAAGGACAGAAAGCAGCAGAAAACAACAGGGCTACGGGAAAGATGGGTTGGTTGATGAGAACCGTATCCAGCTGGATGCAATAACGGGAGGGAGATGAGCATAATTGACCCAACCTGTAAAGAACCGAACACCCACACAGCAATACAGTAACACAAACACAAACTGGGGGACGTAACATGCGTTCACAAATTCTGAATTTTAACTTCCCTGCAGTAAGTCTGTCACCCCTAGCTTCAGCATTTGTATTTTAGCATATGCTGTTAGTTCTTTACTATAGTCAATGGTCATGGAGCTGGTCATACATCTGTTATAACATTAAGCAGTTCATTACTGAAACAATGTAGTTACACTGTTACAAGGATGTTTATTCAACACATGGATTGAAACTACTACATTAAACTGCTGACTGGCTAGCTAGTTGTTTCTTGTGAGACCATGTATTTCAGCTTAAAACAGCAACAAGCCCTAGACTTTGCCCTGATGACTCATCAATGTTAAATTGTAAAACCTGGGACACAGCAAACACATAAAATCACTATCTCCTCCAGTTTTGATTTTAATGGCTACAACAACAAAAAATAAATTAAATTAAAAAGCATGGGTCAATAATTTAATATTTGAACTAAAAGCGCAGCATTCAGGGTTGAGCTGTGCCTAAGGTAGAAACAGACCTTATTTGAGGTGGACTAAAATCTACTTTGGAAGAA
Organism: Novumbra hubbsi; assembly: GCA_016801125.1. Classification (NCBI taxonomy): domain Eukaryota; kingdom Metazoa; phylum Chordata; class Actinopteri; order Esociformes; family Umbridae; genus Novumbra; species Novumbra hubbsi. Next base: position 4,038 of record JACXGK010005210.1, on the reverse strand, counting down.
ATAATTGGTCTAAGAACACAGAAAGCAGCTTTTAGAGTTTAGTTGCAAGGTGTTACAGTGATTATGACTTGTAATAGTGCAGTCAATTGGGGGCTTTATACTGAAGCCAGTATACTGCAGCAAGTCTGGATGAAATCAAAATGACAAAATAATATATTCCAAAAGCAAATGGTATGTGTGGGTAACTGATAAAATGTGTGAGGGGAACGCTTGTGTTTTTTTAAGAACAAGTGCGCTAGTTCACGCAGAGTAACGCAATTAGCATGATAGCTATATGGCTGGCTCAGTGTCATGTTGGTGACTATCTAGCCAGCTAACTTTATCAACGTGAGAATGTGGCTTTCTTGTTTCCGGTAAGTGTAGTTTTCAAGCTGTAAAAAAAAGCAACTGAACCATGTTTACTAGCACAACCATTTTTCCAGTCTATGCAAATAATATTGGTGTTTTATTGATTAGATAAAGGCAAACATTGTTACTTTTTTGGCTAACAGAAATTGTTTGGGCAATAATTATTATATATAATTATTATTCTAACTACATTAGAGAGATCTAGAAAATTTGATTAGAAACAGCAACCTTTCATTTACTGCCCAAAATCATCCTGAACCTCAGAAGTTTACCCCCCATAACAGGTTGTAGCTGTAAATACGAGTTATATTTGTCCTACCCCTTAACATTTCCCCAGCTCGTTGCTGTAAATGTTCGATTTATCCTCTTCCCCCATAACATTGATGTTTGGGAAGATATTAACAACATGTGATTTAGAGCAACATAAGTAAAATAACAAACTATAGAATAATTTGTTTAAGGTTACAAACATATGTAATTTAGTTCACCCCATCTCTTGACTAGATGACATCTTATTCATTTTAAATATCATTGCTAATATTGGGTGTTAGCCTAAGAGAAGTTACATTAAAATGCAGTGTTAACAAATTACACCTGACCAATTGTCAGCTATGGTTTGGACATTATGCAACAATAAAAAGTTGGAACTTGCAATTTTAAATTCAATAAATTTAAAAGTCAATACATCTGTATTTTCAGATTATATTTCATGCATTTTAATTTGTTTGCATGAACACAGAACCCCGTATTAAAGTGACCCCCTGTGCAAACTGAAATTGGTTCATTTAGTTAATTAATCACTGCAACAATTTAGCAGGTCTACCATTAGGCTACTTGTTACTTAAATTAACTTTCAGTATGCTCTCTCATGAGACAGTTGAAAATAGAAAAGGTGGGTGTTTTTAACAGGTTTTTCTTCACACGAAAAAACATGGTGGTTTTAGAAAGTTTTAAAAATGAAATACTGTTTTCATTGGTAGATGCACTCTAACAACTGAAAGAAATAAACACTTATGTTCATACATTAAAAAATAAATAATTGAAATGCTCATTTGTGTTTATGGGCAAAGGGGCGGGGCTCAACTTGTCAAAAATTCGCATTTTCACTTGTTATTATGTAGTAGTAGTTTATATGTATGTTTATATCGAAGCCTACTCTACTTTGCATGCCGAAAGGAATATTACAAACTATCGTTAGTTGGCGAGCTACTTAGCTAGCTACATGGCTAGACTACACCACGATGTTAACATGTCAAATAACTAACGTAAGTTACGTGATATGACCGTTTACAAAGTCAGTATTGGACAAGCCACCAGCTAGCTAACCTTACTAGCTTGACGCAACTAGCTAGCTAGTCTGTAGCTAACGTAAATGCGACAAAAACGTTTTTATTTTTGGCTGGCTGGTTAGCTAGCCAACTATTGACTTAAGAAATACACCAATCGTCAACACTCTGCTAGAAGCGCTCACAGTCACAGATCTACTGATTATGCAATAAAACGTACCTTCACAATAGACAGAACTGTGTGAATCTTTTCTGTTCTATTAGATCGGCCTCGGGTTGTGGAGTCAAACGAGGCCGATGTAAACACACCACAGCTGGGCGTGCAGCAGCACAAAGCAGCTCCTTAGCTTGCGAGCAGTCTGGGTGTTAGAGTTGACGATTTAGCCCGTTCCTTAGCACTCCTTGACTTGTGTTTACGAATCATGCGTTGGCTAAACGCACATACAATTGAGATTTGCATGAATACTTGGAGCTGTCGATGGCACCACAAGTTGTTTTAAAAAAGTTTACCAAATGTGTGTCCCCGTTTCGTTAAAGTTCTTCATTCTTGTGTTATCCTGTGTAAATCCTTATTGCACTTTATTTGTGTCCCATAATGCAACGCGAAACTCGTACAGTAGGCCCATGTGACTTGGTAACAATATAATAATAGCAAAGATCTTTAATGTAGCTTAACATTGTTTTTTGTTCACTAATGACTTTGAAAATATACATCTCTGGAGGCTTTAAAACTATTTATTTCGGGGTCTCATGGGAATGCGAGGATATCAATGATAATGTGAGGAAAGCAAAAGGTATTTTTCCTTATATCTTTTTCTTATACCTGCGGCTAGGGGTAGGAGGTGTCAAGCGCAAATATTTAAACAACACTCGTTTTTCTGTTAACAACACTTATTTATTCGTAATTAAGCCATGTCGTTCCTCTCCTGCCCAGGTGTAAAATTATGCCTCTCATTTTATGATTTTTTTTGTTCAAATAAAAAAATAAAATCAAAGATTGCAGCAAGTTGCAGCCCAAAATATTCACACAGTGATAAATTAAAGAATAAGAAAAAATACCTTGGGTCAATCCCTGAAGTAACGGTTTTTGTTCAAGGGAGTTTGTTGAACTTAGCTAGCCTATTAGAAAGAATCCTCAAAAACGATAACATTTCTCAAACGGTACATTTTCTACTGTGTTTTCTGCCAAGATGGTACATAGCGGCACACCTCCGTAATATCTCATATTTTCGGACTTTAAATGAATCTAGCTAGACGAATATCCGGCGATGAAAATGAATGACACATTTTGTGGAAATGGGGGAATCGATACGTTTCGATAAATGTTTAAACTTCTCATAGTGACATTTACTCACCAATGGAAAACACACATTTTAGCAAAGGCATCTTCTATGGGTTGGTATAAAAGTAGAACATTAATGAATTGGGAACAATCTTTCTGAACAATTTTAAGAGGATATCCAATCAGACAGTTGCTAATTCACAGATTTTATTGAGATAGCATGATTGGTATAGCTCAGGGGTCTCAAACCGGTTCCACGGAGGGCGGAGTGTCTGCAGGTTTTAGTTTTTTCCTGTAAATTAGTTCCAGGTTCAGTCCTAAATAACCAGATGAGGGTAGACCTAACCAATCAGTGACATAATTAATCAATCAAGTACAAGGTGAGAGTGAAAACCTGCAGACACTCGGCCCTCCGTGGAACCGGTTTGAGACCCCTGGATAGCTTCATGAACTATAAATGTGTAGGAAAAAAACTCATAAATAAACATTTCAGAATGGTAAAGATAGAAAGGATTGAGTGCTTTAAAACACATGACGAATAATGACATTGTCGCTATAATAACTAGACCTACAATCAACTAAATATTGTTGATGTAACACATTCATAGCCTACTATGAATACGGATTGCTAGTTACCTACACCTCCCATTACTATTACTATATACTATTACTACTACTACAATTAACAACCAAAACGACTTCAAGTCATGCAAGTACAATACATTTTGTAATTGTTGTTAGATTCCAACTAGAATTATTAGACAGTTTATAGTTTTATATTACAGTGTATTAAGCGGATTAGTTCACGAAATTAGTATAGACTATCGCACATTTGTGTCTTAGCCTGCAAGCATTTTAATCAACAAAGTTGACTACAATCTATGCTATGATTTTATTTACCTTGGACAATTTGGAACAAATCCCATCCCATGCCTCGTACCAATAGTACAATTGTGTGTATCATCAAAATCAACCGTAAATACCTACAATTTTAAATGAAGCTGTACACTAATAGATGATGTAAAAAATGATATTATGGATTATATAGATTTTGAGTCCTTAGTCGATAAATTCCAGTCAATATTACTTGGCATGAAAAACATTTCATTTTGTAATTTAGAT
>JACXGK010005209.1:16078-28638 GCA_016801125.1 Novumbra hubbsi | reverse complement strand
AAACACCATAAATCCCAGTCCACCAGCACCCCCAATATCCTCCGCCCGTTGTTGACAGGTACTGCTGCTCAGCTTACCTCCTGGCTGGCAGCCATTTTGGATCTCACAGGGCACGGGGCTGCTTGCATCTCCAATTAGAGGATGAAACAACAATTGGAGTGCTCTACTACAGTGCTCTCTTGTCCCCATAGTTAAAAAGAGCTCAGCAGCCGATAAACGTTGTATCATAACAGATCCCAGGTCAACAATGAGACAAGATTACGAATTCCCTTTTAACCACTTAAGCACCCAATGCCACTGGATGGTGTTTTCAGAAAAAATAAACAGGAACCAAACCAGAGTTTACCATACTATATTGCACAGAACTGAAACAAATCTAAACCATCAGTCCTCAGAAAATAAATAGCTGTATTGAAATAATATTTAGTTTCATAGTGTGGCCCAGCACATAATGTCATTGTGGCATAGATGTGTGAAACCATCCGGAAGCAACTTCATCACACTGTCTCCTCTCTTTCCCACTGGCTCTCCTCTACCCAATAAAGCATAACATGAAAGCCAGCACCTTGAAACTTATATATATATATATATATATACAGCATTTAGTTCTCTAATAGCTCTCAATACATATAAAGCATATTCCTTTCCAGAAGTGGAAACAACTCCTTCTAAGGGACAGAAATAGCTTGTTGTTGTGCTGCTCGCCACTCAAGTTGTGCAATTTCTGCAATTTCTCCTGGGCCGTGCCCTCGTTAGCCTACCCACCTACGCTGGCACTGCCAGGCGTTTGGCACCCCGGTTCACCGCCACAGCAGCGCTGTCGCCCTCGCACACCTTCCCTCCCACTTCCTGTGTGTTAGGGTTGGAATGACGAGACGGTGACATTCACACACACTAACACTGACGGGGCTGAGCGGGGCGCACGCACTCACGCACACGCACTCGCGCACTCACATGCGCACATGCACGCACTCACGCACGCACACTTGCTCTCTGTTAGCAGGGAGTGATGGTTATCAGCGTTTTACATGTTTATTTCCGTCTGCAGCTATATGCCAAGAGACACTCAGTCAGTCAGAGAACCGAGCGGCAGCCCAGAAAACTCACGACGTCTCCGGCGCACACAACAAGACACACAAAGGGCGGTCGGCTGAAGGAGACCAAGAGACGAGACAGAAGGAGAGGCCGGGGGACAGAGATAGAGACAAAGGTGTCAGGACGAAAGAAAAGATTTCAAAGTGTCCTTCGCAGAGCCAGCCTGTCAGACAGGATTGGTATAACACGGTTGACTAGTGGCAGAAGGCAACTCTTTAAACCTTGTTAAGCCTTGAAAGGCTACATTGCTGCACGTTGTCGGCAGTGCGAATCATCTCACACAGGCTGCTCCTTTTATCAAGCCCATTGTGTGGAAATAATTGCCTCTAAATTAGTCCTGCGACAGGAACATATGGGTTAATGGGGAGAAAAGCACATACAAAAACATCCTACATTTTGAATATTATACCCTTGGCAGAAGATTACAACTGGTTACCATGGTATTCAGCTGTGACATTGAGAAGAATTCTAGAAAATGACTACATAACGCCTCATTCAATGCTTTCTATCAAAAACAGACAAAGGGACTGCCGTTTTACCCCTTAACGATGGGTATTACGTAAAATTGGGAAAAACTGCTTCCCTGGTTCTCAAAAAAAATCTCCACATTTTCGACAGGCATGGTCACGTCTCTAGCAGGGCTCCAATGATGTAGCTTGTGTATTGTGAAACACTGACAGATGGAAATGGCTGAACAGAGACGTATACCAGGAAGGAAGGAAACAGTGAAGTACAGTACAGACAGAAACAAGAGTACAGTAAAGATATGCTACATTAGACTCCACCGAGCAGAGCGTAACATGGGAACGTACCTCGGGATTTGTCCGACTTCGTTTCCCTGGCCGTCCTGGCAAAGTTATCCAGGCACACACCCGCTTCACGCACCCTGAGATCAGGAGAGAGAGAGAGAGAGAGAGAGAAAGGCTGTCAGCAGTGTACAGGCTGGAGGCTAAAGATGCACGGCCACACACAGAAGACCACAAACAGATGGACAGGGTTGGCTAAAATGCCACTTGAAGTCCTTGGTATATGTTCTGCTCAAAGACAACGGGCGAACTGTTTTTCTCTCCACTCCGTCCCCCCGTTTCTCTGCGCCTGTCAGCCTGCTACGGTGCACTTTTTCCCTTCAGGCGGCGTGGTGGAGCCTCCCCCACCCCCCCCCCCTCGCGATGCCCCCGAGAGAGGCTCCCTGCCCGGTCCGACCCGGTCCCTCTGACGTCACCTCCTCCCGGCGCTGACCAGAGGTAGGTGACAGCGCCCGCTCCCCAGTACCACCCCCCCCCCTCACCCCCCGCAGGCAGCCCACCTGACACAGTGTCTTCTGCATCCCTCCGGCGATGGGAGCTTTAGGGGAGAGGGTGGGGGGGGGGGGGTCGTAATCACAGCCTCGCCGTCCCAGTCCAACAAGCCTCTACGAGCGCCGCTCACACGGTTTTGAGAAGAGTAGCTATTCCCTTCCACTGTCTGCAGCTCTCTCTCTCTCCCTCTCTCTCTCTCTCTCTCTCTCTCTCACTCTTTAGCTCCCTCCTCACACTCTACCTCTAGCACCGCTTGATGCTCAGAGGCGGGAGCAGAGCGAGAGAAGAAAAAAATATATATTTCTTGAGCGCAGGCAGCCGGGATCCGATTGGTCGGCCAGAAGCGGAGGAGGCATCAATCGAGCCAGTGACACTCCAGGAGGGTCTGCTGGCTGGGCGGAGTGCGTACATGAAAGTAGGTCTCAGCTGGTTCTAGCGCTACCGAAAGCGAGAGAGAGGAGAAAGAAAGAGGGCGAGAGAGGGAGAGAGAAAAAGACTACCTCTTTCTGAGGGCAGGAAGGAGGGAGGCCGTGAGTGTTTCCTGTTGTGCAGCCGAGACCGAGCGACTTTGCGAAGACGTCACGAAGCAGTTCACACTCCTCCGGGGCATAGTCACAGCCGGCAGGAGGAAACACACCCCGAGGAGGAGGAGTAGCAGGAGGAGGACGAACACAAAGGCAACTCTGTGTGTTTACTCTCTGCCTCGCACTGTGGCCCTGCTCCTTCCCCTCTCTGTCCTAAGTGCCCGTGTCCTGCTCCGATGACACAAGTTCACGCTTAGAAGACACATAGCCCTGTCCCCTGCGTGTGTGTGTGTGTGTGTGTGCGTGCGTGCGTGTGTGCGTGTGTCGCCGGAATGTGGGTGGTGTTTACGTGTGGCTCTACCAGGTGCCTGACAACATGTGAAGAAGAGAGTCATTACTCAGCTGTGAGTAGCCCCATCCAGACACCCTATGCCCGTCTCCTCTGATGCCCAGTTAGGTGTCAATTGCACCATTAATCACCTCTTTATTCAGACCAAATCACAATGAAGGGAAAGCAATGGTGGGGCAGCAATCGACGATAAGATATGCTCAGGGCTTTTTCCTTTTTTGTTTAAGGAAAGTTTGTAACAAGAAACACAGGGATAACATATTAGGCATACAGTATAAAGGTTTTCTTTCGTATTTATGTGTTTAGTAATTCTGTCTCTCTCTCTCGTAAACGTAAAGATATCAGCCTTGAACCGGCTGCTGTGGCTTTCCACTAGGCACTGCTTCCACGCACGCATTCAAGGTTCTTACTTCGGCCGTTTGCCTCTTCCACCAGTCGTTGGAGGGGATATACCTCCAGACACCTGTTTAAATAATATTGTCTACACACAACACCCGAGGAGGGCCAAAGGAGGCATTTTTAGCTCAGCGTTACCTGAACAAAGTATCCACTGCACTCCGGGAGAGCTGTAGTCAGGTGCACACCGGCAGCTAATAGAGGAAACCACCGTGCTCAGTGAGTGTTAAGCAGGCCGAGCCACGGAGCCCAGTCAGTCAGATTAATAGAGGAAACCACCGTGCTCGGTGAGTGTTAAGCAGGTCGAGCCACTGAGCCCAGTCAGTCCATTAAGCTGTGCAGGGAGCGGTGGGGGCCAGTGACACAGCTGAATAATTCAAAGGACCCCTCTCAGGGCCCCCGTGGGGCCCACAGGTGGACCTCTCACCTTACCTCTGGGGCCTGAGAGCTGTCACGCAAAACACACACACACTGCTGGAGATTACACGCTTTCACGTGTAAACACACACACACACACACACAAATGCCTTGAGATAGCCCAGAGGCATCAGTGGTGACGCTGTTTTTGTTATTGTGAAAACACGATTTGGAACATTTCAAGTTGAGCTCCGGCTTCCTTTTGTGGAGAGATGCTATTCTCAGAGTTCCATGCTGTATTTCAGATGTAGGACACAGGTGTCTGGATGTATTGTTTAGTGAACACAATTTCAAGCACAATCCAGGCTACACCACAGACCTACCATTGCTGTACACACCGGATCAACTGTCTCACAATGGAAACAACCTAAACATCGCTCAAACAACCACACGGTCCACATGATTCATCTATGTGGATATGCCGTTTGGATCCACCATGAAACAAACACTATGAGATCAAAGGTATGAAATTAGTCTGATGGTAATCCAGGTGCTTGGACGTCTGGGTCCAATTTACTCATAGAGATTCCATTTGAGTCACTCTCCTCATAATCAGAAGCAGAATTAAAATGGTCCCCTTCCCCCCGCGTCCATATAAACTGTATATACGCACGCACACACACCCCCCCCCCCCCAGCAAAAAAAAACGGTGCATTTTCACAAAATACCTTGAGTAATCTGATTCTGGATTAAGGGGGATCCCCGCAACAGACAGCGGTTAGAGAGGACAGGGAGACATCGAGATGATTCAGGTGAGGAGGCCAGACACAGCTCAGCTCGCAAATCGCTCTCATCTCCCCATCACCGAGCGGTGTCATGGAAGCTCAGAGACACTCAGGAGCCAGGTAATACACCAGCAGCTCGTCTTCATCAGACATGCTGCAAAACGCCGTAGGAACCTGCCGAGCCACTAGCGACAGGACACTTCAGACCTCGCCGTGATCCGTACCCAACTGTTCCCTCTCTGGGATACAGAGTAATGAAATGTGTCGCACCGTTCGCTTTTTGAAGGAGGCGATGGTGAATCTTCCACAGAGGTGCAAAAGTGGGACAAATTGTTCCAGGCTGTGTGTTCTGGTGTGTTTTCAGGGTCATAGTTCATCAGCAGAAAGGGATAGTAGCTTAATATTAGTTTACGCCGACACTGCAGGTGTGACTGTTTCATTAACCAGTCCGGTCAAATGGTCCACAGTGTCTCCGTAGAGTACAGGAGAGCCAATTACGAGGCTGACTTTGACAGGTAAATGTACACTAGAGCGGAAATAAATAGGCCAACTCCCTCACCAGAGGCAAAATACCAGAAACCGACCATACACAATGAGTAGAAATCCAACGCTTACAGTGGCCATTGACAGGCTATGCAATACCACACAGATAACCTTCTGTATTCCAGGCTCAGAACATAACCACCCTGTGCCCACAATGAGGTTGCTGATACAGCGAAAGGCACACTACAAAGTGTGCGCAGTATGAACTAATATATCCCAGTCCTCTCCAAAACCACGATGGGGGACAGATGGTACTGGATACCATGTAGGTTGGCCTTGTAAAATTCCTTCCCAGTGTTTGATGGTTATTCACGGTGTCGTTCTACTGCTTAATGCCAATGGCTAGAAGTGCCTAACCTGAATATCCGTTCAGGGTCAGATGATGCTTGACAATAGTGATGGCTATTGTCGTATCGGCATTAAAGCTAGCTAAGATATCTGAATAAAAAACGTCAGCTACAATGCGATTGGGTATGCAAGACTTCAATATTAATAACACCAGTACTACCACTTAGGAAAAAGGAAAATAGACTAACGAGCCAGGAGTCAGGTTAAACAAAAAATATATAATCATGTTTACTGATAATATAGGCAAGGACTCTGCTCTTCAGACAAACTTTCCAAAACAAAGCAATGTAAGTATTATCACAATTAAGGAACAAATTAAAATAGAAATGCATATTGCACAAACGTTTGTTTAACTAACTTTAAAACAAAACAAAAAAGCTATCAAAAAAGTGTATTTTAAACATTCCCTAGCTCTGTGCATTGGCTACAGTTGAGTATGTTGATACATGTAACAATGCGTAAGTTGCGAACAAAAAACAACATATATGTATTTCATAATAACACTATTCTCACCAGAAAATGCACAGTAACCAATAGCGGCCGCGGGCTGAGAACCCCCTTAACGGGCCCCAATCTTGACGGCGAACACGTCATGGAACATTCCCGGAACGAGCCAGCGTACCACCCACTATCCTTCTCACAGACACACGTCCAAGCAAACAGAAACATACGATGCACATAGAATTACAGACCAAGACAGACGGTCAACAAAACCCAAATGACAGACTATATATATATACTATGTTTGACAAAGACAGAGGAAGGTGGATGGCCTTGTCTGTTCCGCAGAGAAAAAGAAACACTCCTCCTGACATCCTCAAGCTTCATAGAAACAGGCTACAAGCTGTACGCCCGCTGCATTGGCGGTGCAAATTCCTTAGGATATTACGCAACATTCCTAATCTGCATGCAAGCAAAGGGTATTCCCCACATAGCTGTAGTAATAAACGGAACAAAGGCGATATATGTTTCGTTACAGACAAAACAACGACGTTTTACAAAGAAGTCGACTGTCAGTTTTTAACAAGTGACTTACCGTGTCACATTTGAAGTGCGGTGCAAAACCCACGTCCAGTAACATCCCAGAGAATGTCAACCTATGACAACGCTCTTGCAACTTCGCTTACTATCGGATAGAACTATCTAAGACTCGAAGTAAAAAAATGTAACATAAAAAAGTGCTAAATTGGCAACGGTCGACTTCTGTACGACTATGTTGAAGCCATGCTGCTACAAAATAATTAAAAGTTGTAAGTAAAGAAATCCTCTTCGACTGGATTTTGAAAAGACACCGAAGCTACAGAGAGGGTGTTGCGATCAGGAGACACAAGGTTTATTCCTAGCACCACTTCCCAGAATAGAAAAGCTGGGGGAGAAAAGAGAGAGGGAGAAAGATGGAGAGAGTAGCCTATGTGACAGTGTGTTTGGAGCGTGACGTCATCGGATCCCCCAGCGCGGGCCAAAGAGAGAGAGGTAGAAGCCATGGAGCGAGGCTGTCTGAGGGGGAGAGGGACAAGGAGAGTCCGGCCCCAGACCTCTCTACAAAGGGAACTCCCTCATCAGTGGTGCGCCCGGGGACGTGACATACTGAACAGACACACCAGGGTATTTTTCATAGGATGCCCAATGTGATTTCATTGGAATAATTTTTCATATTCTTTTTTTTATATAAGATGCGTCTCTAGAATGTCCTATAAAATATAACAATACAATTACTTTTGCAAATACAATGTAATTCAATAATGGTGTGAACCAGTTGTGACGGATTGTGGATGTTTTTTCTAGAATAAAATATGTTGTATATACTGAAAATATAGGTACCTCACAATAACAGAATGATTTTAAACATTAATAAGGCTACGTTGGGCCACAATACTCTATTCAGCATGAGAATACTTGGGAACAGATTTCCAGGTATTTTATGCCCAAAAAGAAAAAAGAGGACTTTTTGGGGGCAAGAAAAAAAAAACATACATGAATACAATTCTGTCTTTATTATTAGACTAAACTATGCTACCTTTTTATTTATTCTACACCTTCCTTCTGTGATTTCTAGAATATTTCTACCTGTGCGTCAGCTGCGCTGGGTCACTTTAGCAGCATCCTAAATAATTACAAAATTAGATGTAATTTGAGTTACTAAACTGAATGTTACATTTATTATCAAGCAACAATAGTGAAACACCAAGTGAAAGGACATTGTCAAGGCCTTAATGAGTATGAGACCATGTTCAGCACGAATCATGAAGGAGACCAACCCCTGTTGCTAATAATGTACTGTTCTGCAGTACAATCTCGTAGTAAATACAGGTGTCTTGCAAAGCAGGAATTTTAAGTTTACATAAACCTGTTAGGAAAAGTCCTTATACAAGAAATGTACATAACTTCGATACACATTTAATGAGTTACTTGATTCTAAAACACCTATGCTTTGTGTCTGCTGTGCGTGTGTGTTTTTGTGTGTGTATCTGTATCTCCGCTGTAGATATATAGAGTTAAGTGGATTAGCACCTAGAACAAGTAGTAGCTTACTGTATCTGGTAGCGCATGGCAACATCAGATCAACTGTGACCAGGGAGTCCCATAGAAACTGCATTGAGAATTCTTCTTTTTAATCTCTGAGAAAAGCCATTCTCAAAGACAGATTAGCTACCACGACCTGAGCCAAACAACTGTACTTAAAGATGCCCTCAGGGGTTTTTGGCCACTGTAAAATGGTGCAGTGTAGTCACAAAAAGGGTCCTTGTAGTATGTGTACTATGGCCTGTATAAGTGCTTTTGGATATTTCCATATTTAGGTGTTATAGACGCAATTTAGACGCAATGTCTTTTAAAAATTGCCATGTTGTTCAAAATATCTGCACATTTAGTACAAATGTAAGTGTATCAAGTCAAACCATTTTCCACGACACTATAAATTGAGTTCCAATGCATCCTTTGTCTTTTGATCGTCCTTGAGTCTCTAGAATTTGAAGTCCACCTCTGGCAAAGTCAATTGATTTAATGGCACAAAACTGTCTATATAAGGTATATACATTTCAGAGATTTAATTAATGAATAAGTGTTGAGGAAGGTTATAAAAAATCCTATAGCATTGACAGTTCTCAGGAGCACACTGGACACCATCAGTGTGAAATGGGAGACATTTTGATACAGCACTCCCATCAATCAGGCCATCATGGTAGAGTGGGTAGACAGAAGCCTCAGCTAAAATTCATATGACATGCCGCCTGAAGGACTCTGAGAGCATGAGGGAAAAATAACCCCTGGTTTAAGAGACTCAAATCAAACTATAACAAAAATTGTGAAAATTAGGTACCACTGATTGATATCATCCTTATGACGTGTATTGGTCAAGTGCCGAGAATAGCATGCGTCATTCTGAACAATGCAATTCTTGTGACATGCACGCAACATCTACATAGTAATTAAGGAATATACAAAGCAAACATAATAACAGAAAATACAAAATATGTATAGCAATAGTGTCTAGAAGCAATTTCAAATCATGTAGACATGTCCAGTCCAGTAATATGTCCAGTAGGAATAGAAATCTTAAATAATAATATAACTGTAGGTATTGTTCTGCCTTTAAATGTATGCACAAAATGTACATAGTACATAGGTGACCAGAGCATATGATGTGTTCATTTGATCAATAGATCAGTGCTGCTGGTTTAAGAGACATGTGGTCTGGGTGTGAAAACTGTTTGTGATTATGGTGGGGTATGATGGTGGAAGCGTCATTTAATAGGGATGTTTCTCAGCTAGAAGGATGGGGGGACTTGTCAGGATTGAGGGAGAGATGAACAAAACAAAATACAAAGAGGTCCTTGAAAAAAACGGATCCAGAGTGCATAGGACCATAGGCTGATGTGCAGATGAATCTTTCATCACAGCAACGACCAAAGCACATAGCCAAGACAACACTGGACTGGCTTGGGGACAAGCCTGTGAATGTACTTGAGTTGCCTAACCAAAGCCCAAATTTGAACCAAATAGAACATTCTTCCTATCCAATTTGACAGAGCTGGAGAGGATCTACAAGGAAGATTGGGACAAACTTTACAGATGTGCAAAGCTGGTCGAGTCATACCCAGGAAGCTGTGAAAGCTGTCGAAACCTTTCATTAAGACGTTTTCACTATCCCTGGAGAAATCACAACAGAGCTTTTGACCCCAAAGGGCATGTTAGAACAGCATCTTTTTGCTTGATTATCTTTCCTCATTGGCACAGTTCCCAGTAAAAACCGAGGTGCTGGTAGGAATACCTGGAAGAGTATCACATTGTGATTCCTTCCTCTGAAGACGCCTGAGGATATTCCCACAGATCAGGTTTTATGGACTTAGTCACTGAACAACAACCATGAGGGGATTAATTAATTTTTTTAACCGTAAATCCAACAGTCTTGTTCTTTTGCAACAGGTTGACTGATGGTAAAATGAATGCTTTGAACATTACCACACATTACCATATCAAATGATGATACTATGTGAGACTTTTTCTGTTATTACATAATAGATTTTGTGCTCTTACTCATAATTCTGTTTGTTCACTGATAATCTCTCAGACAGATCCTTGAGACAAGACCTTTGAAAGGCTTTCTGTGTAATAGTTTAAGCAGAACACAGCTTGTCCAATAAATGCCTGTCCAAACATAACATATTGTACTCAGTTATCAGACAGGACACTTCTGAAGCTCACAGAAGCACTGGAGCCCATAACCGGTTTGTTGTCGGGGCACGGTATCATCGAAAACCTAATAGATCTCGGAGAATGCACACACAGACACCAATACACACACACGCACACACACAAACACACCTTTTCTACACACACACACTTTCCCTCAGGCAAATGTCCTGTGACTATAACCGGAGCCTCTGGGAGACAATGAGCACTGACAGCTGATGGATTGCCCGTTTTTACTCACTTGGCATGGCCACACCCCTTTTCAGGCTCCACACCTAGTTGTACCCAGTGCTAATCTGCTGCTATTGTCCAGCCTGTAAATCCTCTGATTAACCCTAACACTCAGCGCTTCGTCACACAGTCACTGGAATCCCAGTTTCCTGTCTCGCTGCCAGGAAATTACATAAGGATGTACAAGTGCTACACATATGACAAAGGTCAGTTTGCGACAGTGATAAGGCGAGGCGCTGACGCAGCTTGTGGTAAGCCACCGGTGAATCCTCAAGGAAGAGCATCTTTCATCTCATTTCTTTCACTGGCCATAAAACAGACAGTTAAAACTATACAGTTTTAACTATACCAAGATCAAAGAGCACAGCTCATCAGACATGCCTAGGAGAGAGGCAGATAGAACCCACACGTGCTGGCAATTACCAATAATCCATTGTTATCAACTGGAGTAAAACTCGCCTTAGTTTATTCAACCCGATTGTTCTCTAGGGCGGTTGCCCCATTGAGTCATAAAATAGCAAGAAGCTGTAGCTTGTTTTGTATGTCACCACACAATTGTTAGAGCTAAACAAAGACCCCTGCTGGTCAAACTAGAATACTGACTCTGAATTGGATTCAGTAGATGTCAGTCGATACTGATGTGTCAACTAGAGCAATCCCTTATATGCCTATTTGATTTTTGTGTTATGCAAAATAAGATGTTAAATGAAAATAAAACAATGATGGATTCATGATTTGTTAGAGGATAATATTTGTTCACTTGTGGTACTAAATGTACAGCCCTCCAAGAATGAAAGAATCATTAATCAAAATATATGCCCTGGCCATACTTGTCTGGTAGTTTGTTTTAATTTGAGAATGTTTTGACGTTCTCCTCAAGGTGGTGAGGTCAGAGGCACCCGCTCGTGTTCTAGGAGCCAATGTACCCCCTCCTCTCCAGAATCGAGCCGCATCTTAGCTTTTCATGACCTCAGGACACTGAGGCTCTTGTGTCGAGGCAAAGTTTTCCACAGTGGAACATTTGAGGGAGATAAAAAGCTGGCTTTCGCCAGTGCCTCTGAAACCCTTAGGATTGTGCTCTGTTTGAAGTAGGAAACTGACAGAAAGTGGTAAAACATTCTCCACACTGGACTTGGCACACGGTTAGTAGCATTTTTTGCTGGCCTGGGATCAGCAGGGTCAACATATCCTCCTAATTGCAAGCCTCTGTACACAAAGACTGATCCAATCATTAGTTTTCATTCCTTTTAATAGTTCCGGGTAGTACTTCCCTACCTTCTATTTAGGATTGTTTGACCTTCATCTATGACACATTGAGTTTATTATGAGTGTGCTATAAGAGCCCGCTGGACTTCAGCTGACGAACACAGAACAGTTTAATCTCAGTTTAATTTCCCTGAGCTACAACAGGAGCAAGACAAACAACGTTATTTGAATTAATGCATAGTAAAGTAGCGTTTGCTGCAGTCAAATCGTCCTTGATGCCAACTGCAGTTCATACGTGCCAGAAGTGGCCAGAGCACTTTTAGCGAATGAGATGTCTGTAACAATGTAGTTTCTGAGGCAAGACACAGATGCAGTGAGAACGGAGGACATTTAATGATAACTAAGACGTAACTAAAGTAGAACAAGAATACAAAACATAACATTGTTACATATGGAAAAGTATCCGAAATGATGACACACGAGATACCTTATGGATGGAAGAACTGAAATTGGGTCGATGGTCAGGAACACAGGTGAGGGTAATAAACAAACAGGTGGTTAGGTTTAGGAACTTAAATGGGGCGGTGGTCAGGAACACAGGTGAGGGTAATAAACAACAAACAGGTGGTTAGGTTTAGGAACTTAAATGGGGCGGTGGTCAGGAACACAGGTGAGGGTAATAAACAACAAACAGGTGGTTAGGTTTAGGAACTTAAATGGGGCGGTGGTCAGGAAC
>JACXGK010005209.1:0-15978 GCA_016801125.1 Novumbra hubbsi | reverse complement strand
AGGGTAATAAACAACAAACAGGTGTCTGTGCTCCAATGAGGGAGAGAGGGGCGGATCCGGGTATGGCAGGCCAGTCTGTTTCTGTTTAGTGTGCAGATGGAATCTTTTAAATATGCCTTAATGCCAGATTGGGGTTGTAGAATGATTGCCACAATATTCACAATATTCTTTTTGCCTATATCAATAGTTGATGTGAATATTATGTAATATTTTCCACAAAGTTATCTGTTTTTCCATTTTAACATTTGTCACGTTTATTAGGGAGCCTCTGTTGAGGTAGGCCATATAAATCCGTCTAATAATATAACAGACAGAAAGCTTGGACCTTTGATTTGGCCCGCCACGCCCTATATAATATAATTCAGTTTGGTATAATGCAACACACCCAAAAGGGGATGAAATAGGCAGCGCTGACAGTTGGATTTTTATTGAAGACTAACCTGTCAGTGTCTCAGTGGTCCATTACGTGTCACTGCTTTAGTCCGTTTGAATTTGAAACTTTGTGATTGTGCATTTACCTTCCAAACGGCTCCCTACGGTCAGTTTCATGTCTCACAATGGAAAGCCCTAGCTACAGAACTGTTCTCTGCAAACTGTTGGCAAGATTGAGACTACTCAGATAGCCCATCTCCGAAGACAAACATTAAATAGAACATAAATTGTGGTGATGGCATCACTAATGCCATCCCCACAAGGTTGGTAACACTCAAATCACTGTGGCTGAAAATACAGATGGACTGATTTGACAGCCATTATCTAAGTCATTGAATAAAAAACATTAAGGAAAGATAAATCCTCTCCAAATCGAGAAGCGCTCACCTACGGCTTTGTAAAGCAGTAATAAAACGTATTGCAACTGATCCAAGTGGAATAGGCTTCACATTAAGTCAGACAACAGACTCCACTTCGAACACTTCTCACCCCTTCCTCAGCAAACTACCGGAGGGAGATGTGTGGTTATATAACCCACCCCTGTGTAAATCTGGAAGCATTTGTGCCTGACTAAATAGATTAATAAATAATACTTATTTCCAATCTGGATTAAACAGCGGTTTAAGCGGGAAAACGTCTAACTGCAGAAAGTAGGACAAAAGTAACGTAGAGGCGAGAGACAACAGATGTATTCTCCTCGTTAGATTGATTGGCCAGGCTTTGATCGTTTGCAAACAGACACGCCATGGATGTATGTGTCCATGGGCCGTTTACGGAAGCAAATGGGAGTGAGTGTTTCTGTGCAGTGCTAGTCAACACAACTCTTTTCTTTGCATGGCTGGCAGACTACTACTACTGAGCCCTGCATGATACGAATTCCAAACCTTCCAGAAGCCTGTGACGTTAACGCCACACACAGGCCTGAGATGTTAAGTCCTGAGAGAGGCCTGTGGTGTTGAGACCTTAGACAGGCCTGTGGTGTTAAGGCCTTAGACCGGCATGTGATGCTAAGTCATCAGACAGGCCTGTGGCGTTAAGGCTTTAGACAGGCTTGTGGTGTTAAGGCCTGAGACAGGCCTGTGGTGTTAAGGCCTTAGACCGGCGTGTAGTGTTAAGGCCTTAGACAAGCCTGTGGTGTTAGGGGGATTAAATTCACCTTTTCCAGCTAAACTAGTGAGAAATAAATGTTTATTTTATGTCATGTGTTGCATGAGCAGATTCATCTAATGTGAGGAGGCCTCAAAGACAGATGCTTGGCTGAGGATAGACATTGAGTTAAACAGATATAACTATTAAAAAGAAATGTGTAACAGCTACATTGAGGCTGAACCACATCTATAGGTAATATTAGTTGGTTTCATGTAGCGTGTTTCGTTGAGTATCTTCAATCAATAAAATGAAATCATATTCAAGGACTGAATAACTGAGAGACAGAAAGGAGACAATATGAAGGTCTGTGAGTCTTGCTAAACCCATCTCCCCAACAAATCAACCTACAACAGCTTTTGACGTTATTTTTGGGGAAAACTTAATTCCCCTTAGTTCTACATATTTTGCCTTAGGGAACTGGGAATATTTTGGTATTTAAAGAAAGTCTGAGGCAAGTATACAAATGTTCCAATGAATTGGAGAAAGGTTTTATCTTTTTTTAAACCAGCTGCATGGTTTCTAAGCACTCTCCTATGTCGTTTTTCCGTAGGGCCGGCCACACAAATCCAAACATTTCCACTGCCTTAAAAGTCAATGGTTGAGCTCCTATTCTAACCTGAGATGGAGCCTATGCTGTGTTCACCTAGCACAGGCCACGGGAGCACAGAAAACAAGATACGTTTGCAATAGTTTGCTACAAATCAGCTCTCCCACTAGAGCTGTGCCATTGGAACACCCCACACCTAACCACAAACCGTCAAGAGCCAGCGACTGCACTACGACAGAACCCTGCAACTCTGCAGCAGACCAACGATTCCTGCAAAGCAATTCAGAACATGCTCTGCATTCCGTGTGGGGGGCAGATCTGGACTAAATGATGCACTCTTAAAGATCAGAATCAGAATATAACAATATCAATTGTATGCATATTTTACCTTGATCTTAAGGATGAGTAAATGTGTTTCCACAGCTAAATGTGGAGGGTGTAGAAGAAAAATTAAGTAATCAACAGTGTCAAACGTTTTTCACAAATCAACAAATAGGGTAGCACAAATCATTTTGGCCCCCACGACATTGACAATATCGTATACTGTTGTTAATGACATAACAGCAAAGTGCCTACTAAATATAGAACTGTACATCTGTCAGTTGTGAACATCAACTTAAACTCTTACTATTCATATCACCTTGTCATCATATGCTCCCCACATATTTCAGGGCGTCTCATTTGATTGTGTATATTCAGTCCATTCTGTATATGGTGTCTAGCGCTAGTAGCACTTTTACACCAAATAACATGCTGCGTATTTGTAAATGTATCTAGCTAATAAAGGCGAATCATGGAGTGCTTGAGCACGTAGATTTTACTCCTCATCCAGGAAGAGACCCAATACTGATTCACTTAAATCCTTTTCACTTGCCATCTTATCCAAATGGTGCTGCTTTTTATTCATGCAACAGAGCATGATAGGATGTTCATTTCCTTATTGTATTACGCAGTACACGGAAGCATCTACATTCGTGAGGTTCCCCCACTCATTTAGAATTGTTATTTTCCCCACAAACCTGTCCTACCACAACTCAACAACTTCGATGCACATCACTAGTGGTTTTAAAGTAAATTCACACATATTAATTGAGCTGGAACATTAAAAGACAATGATCTACCTGCCTATCGTTTTCTTAGCATTTAAGTATAATTATTTTACTGGTAGCCCAAGACATTTATTTCTATCCCAAGCCCCTCTGTCAGGCTTCCAATATTGTGCCGACTGTAGGAGGGACCAAAGCCAGAACCTGTAATCTCCAACTCTATATCCTCTTAATAGCTCAGATTGGAAACCATTTGTCTGCCTCTAGCGATTTTCACAGAATAAATCTATTTGGCTGCCTTATCGTAGTATAATACTGATTTAAACAGTGGGATAGTTAGTCTGCCGCAGCCTGACATCGTTGAAAAAGCTTCGGACTAGAGCTGGCAATTATAGATTACAGTATTACTGTATGACGCAATCAATTCGTCAGTGGGAAAAACTTGTGTGTTTTTGTTCTGGAGTGGTGTCCGATCTGCTGCACTTGATGCAGGCTGCATATTCTCTTAGCATGGAGCACTTTGATGTTCTTCTGGTGATTCACTAACTCTCGAAATGGTGATTTGATTTGATTAAAGTACTTCACTTTTACGGGATCAATAAAAGATGAAAACCTTGTGACGGTTTGAATTACATTAATATCTAACTTAAAGCCTTGGGATCCTGAAGGGCCAATTGGTAAACAGATATACAGTATTCTGAGTGGCGTCAGTGCAGTGGCGTTGTGTTATAGAGTTGTAAAAAGGATTTAGAGATAGTAAGCTAGCTCGCAATGTCAATTAGCCTAGTTAATGTATCAAATGTCCCAGTTGGAACCAGATGAACATAACCTTTGAACATTATTCTGAAACATAATTCCAATTGTTTCTGAATATATTGTTTTATTATCCAAACGGGGGGACATTCAGCAGCATCATCGGAGCCAAGAATTCAAATCTTGATCACAGCATTCCGACAATACCCGGGTTAAAGAAAACAGTCTCAGCATCATTCTAGGTCGGTGAGGTGAATGTCGTACAGGCCAAGCCTTCTAACCGTCTAAACGAAAGTGGCATTTCGGCTAATACAAGCTCAATCGTTATTTATTTTTGCGGTTTTTCCGTGCTTAGATTCTAACAAATAAGTTCAAGTTGGCGAGCAATGTGTTGAAGGAAAACGGTTGCGCTAGATGTGCGTAAGAGGACAATCTAATTTTTTTACCCGGAACGTCGTTGATATGTAGCAAGGCCTGACGCCTCCATCCCACTATAAGTATAATTGTACAATATTGTATGCATGCTTCATCTGGATTTGTGCAACATAAAAAATCTAGAGTATAATAGCACAGAGTAGCTACTGAACGCACTACAGATGCTTCAATTAGAAATTAACCAAGATCTGGAATACCAAAATGCAACAACGCTTTTGGTCTGGTTGACACGCATCCCTAATGAAACAAACATCAAGACAAGGGGTAAAAACGTGGGACAATACAATTTTTTAATAATAATGTCGTTGATCAATTTGATGTACGCTGTGTCTGCAAAGATGCAATGCTCAGAGTAGAAATGTTAAATGCAGCTCCATAATAGAATTGGAATTCTCGACTACCTTTAACCATTCACTAGACTATAAAGACATCATTGAAGCAGCTTCAGTGTGCATGCAAACCATCACGCAGTGGTCTTCATCTCGTTCTGGAGAGGCTGCGTTCTCTGTTTCCATGACAACACCCCTCCTCCTACTCCACCTCTCTTCTCTCACGCTCTGCGCCACGCACATCTCGTACGCAACATCCTCACCGTCTGCACCCTTTCAACAAGGACCCCCCTGCATTGTGCGAAACACAGCGACATATCAAGCTGACAGCAGGATAGGCTATAGAAGGAGACCCGACAAGGAAACAGGGAGAAAAAAAACATGGCGCTCATCCCATCTCAGGTGCTAAGGGTAGCAATCCTGCTGTCTTATTTCTCCATCCTTTGCAACTACAAAGCCATTGACATGCCCGCGCATCAAACATACGGCGGTAGTTGGAAGTTTTTAACATTCATAAACCTGGTAAGTGTAATATTGTTCTCTAGACCGGCGCCTGGTAATTCAGATTTTTTTTAGCACGCTATGGCATGGTATGTAGCACCGTCAGCCCTAACTCCAGTGGTTGGTACGACCACCCTGGGTGCGAAACGTGTCTGCTGTGTTATTGTGCTGCCCGCTACAATGTTTTGTGTTGATACGGATTCCTCACATTTCTGGTCACCTGTTACAGTCATAAAAGCTCACACACACTGAAAAGGCTTCACTCTTCATGGCTGTTGATGCGCGGAAGCCGGTTGCCTTCGTTGTGGGTCATTGTAATCTCATCATGAATTACAATTAAGGAGCCAGCCCTGACCCTTTGATATAGGCCAAACCGAGACGATATTATTTAGATAGCAACACCCCGACTTCAAATATTTAGTCCCCTGTTAGATATAAGCAGACTTCCTTTTAGGAGAATAGTAGTGTCGTCCTTTTAGGATATTCATACTGTTTCATGAAAACTTGCAGGGTATTTTCATTATCTGTCTTTCTATGTCTTGCTGATATTGTTTTGGAGCAATTTAGTGTTTAGAAATTAGATTTTACATACATTTTAAACATTTGCGCGCACACACACATCAACACACACACACATTTTCATAGATGTTCTGTCAGTTGTTCAACCAATGACTCATGTTTTCCACATTAGAAGCCCATTGTTGAACAATTTCACGACTACTTTTATGGCAATAGTGCTAAATGCAATAACAGCAATAAACTTGTTTTGTTATTGTGCATTACAACATTTCGTTTTTCAAGCCTGTACTATAAATCATTAAACAACAAAGTGTTCATGTGTGTTTTGACTGAAAGAGCAATACAGAGTGAGGGTGTCTAAGCCATGCTCCCACAATGACTGTGGGTGGCTTCCAGATTGCTGGCCTGTCAGTAACTGAGGCAAAGCAACAAGTGTGGTGTTGGCTGTAGCAGTCATCATTAACATTTATTAACTTTGATTGTTTGAATCACTTCCAGTGTGATTTGGGGATTTAAATAAAGTATTTGAAATGTTCGTGTGTGGCACAGAACGTTTATCATGATTAATTACTGCTATGATTATACAAATGTGATTTGGACTGCAAAACGGTAATATTAGGCATTTGAACTATAGGACATTCGATATCTGCAGTAGGTATAGGCCGATTGAATGTCTAGGTACACTTTATTGTGTTTTCATTATTTTGTTAGAGCAGACAACAAATACAGTTTATCATAGTAAAACACTATCTCTGCCTATAGAAAGAAATACAGCTAGCTAGAGGCTACTCCATGGGAACGGAACATAGACTTTAATAGAACCTTAGAACCCAGCTAGGCCTAAGCCCCATTGCTGTCTGTCTATACTAATTTGGTTTAACTTCTTGGTTCAGGATCTTGACTGTCCAACTGAGATTTTAGCCTGTAGGTATGTTTTTGTTTGGAGTCTGTCATCCATAACTGAGTGTGTGGTTCAGCTTTAGGTTTCCATTAGGGGGGTACACAAGGAACCAAACACAGGGTTGTCCAGTGGGGTGATATCACCGGTGGCAGCTTGCCTTAGGCCACATCAGTCAAGAGACATAGAAAAATAACACATTGGTACAAACAAGATTAAGCAAGTGCTTGTTTCTGGACCACCAAGTCCAGTTCAATATCTCTGGACAGCACTACACATGTAAAGGTTTAGGGGAAGTGTAGTGCCTAATGTCTTTCCTAGGTACTACTCTCCTGATAGCCTCAGCTAAGTGTGGACATAATTAGACTCATAGAAATTACATTGCTATCTATTAGTCTATATTGGGCTTACTGATATGCCCTTACTGCTCCTCTAATGTTACATAGTTAATACATGTTGAACATGTTCAGGCTTTTTTAAGTTTGTCAGTGCCTTGTCATAACTCATCACTGTTGTAGAACGGCCCTGGTTTTATCTCTATCACTCTTATTCGTACGGCAGAAAGGTTCTCCTTCTTAGAGGCCTCTGTGGTCTTCACTCTCCCAGCTGCAGACATTTTAGTTGTGTCCAGCAATACTTTATGACCTGAGCTCCAGTCTAGGAATTATTGTGGTTGCTCCTAAGTGCCTGTGATACAGGGCAAAAAAAGAGCCTGTAGTACTAGTAAAGGGTTTTATGCTTAGCTTTTGGCATTAAATCCCTGTGAGACCTCTGTTTTTCAAACCAGTTGCATTTGATCTAATTGAAAAAGAACCTGGGAGGCGTTTGCTTTTAGCAAAGCCTCAGGCTAAATGTGCTGCTTACAGAGGCAAAAGAGAAGCAGAAGATACGAAGACAAAACTGAAAAGTCCTGAGAAGTAAAATAGAAGTCTTGCATGTTAGCTAGTGTCAGACAAATTACTGTTGCGTGGCGCTAAAATGGGAGGATATGTCCTGGCTTACGGAGTTTAGGAAATACATATCACGAGGACACCTCATGGAACTACTGTGGGATAATACGTGCTTTGAATATCTTTTTCGAATCGTCTGCTTACTATGTATACAATGACAGGGGATCGTATTTAATGCCCGGTCTTCTTTACCGATCTCTGAGGATGTAGATGATTTCTCTTGTGGCAGGACTCCTGCAGCAGCCATAAGTATACTGTTGTCTGATCTGCCATGGCTGACTCTAATTACACGTCTGTATGTCTTCTCCTTGGCTCTAGGTGATCCAGGCCGTGTTCTTTGGCGTGTGTGTGCTGACAGATCTGTCCAGCCTGTTGACCAAAGGCACGGAGAGCCAGGAACAAGAGAGGCAGCTTAGGAAGCTTATTGGCCTCCGGGACTGGATGATGGCCGTTCTGGCCTTCCCTGTCGGTGTGGTGAGTGGTAGTTACAATACTGTACCACTGCTTTCTTCTCTTAGAACGTGACTGTGGTGTATCCCCAACTCATGTCTCCCTACATGTTGGCTATTCTGTACAGCACAAACAGATCTAGGATGTTTTCCTTCGTGGTCTGCCAGAATTCATGACTGTGCTTAAAGTTAACTGAGGGAGAAAGAAACAAAATACACCGCTAATGCTCTGCATTCTTAAGCACTGATTAGACCAGGAGGAAGGTCTCATGAAGTCGGTTCATACATTTTTAGAGAAGAAATCAAAAGATTGACCATTTATGGGTAGAAGAAAAATAATGGAACAAACAGGTTATATAGCAAAGGCTGCATGCGTCACAGAATTATTGGTATTTAACTCAGGGCATCAGTCAACAGTCTGTGGCGCTACTTGGTGGCGTCGAATGCACTGAAACGTAACGTCCCAGAGGTCCTCATTTGTATTCAGGTCTGATGACGGGTCTGAGGATTTCATCCCGGTACCTAACATTGGTCAGGATATGCCTCCCCAGATTATCACTGAACCACCGCCAAACCAGTCATGCTGGATGATAGCATAACGTTCACCACTGCGTCTCCAAACTCTTTCTCGTGTGTCACATGCTCTGTGAGATCTCTCTCATCTGTGAAAAGTACGTGGTGCCAATGGTGGACCTGTTAATTTTAGTGTTCTCTGGCGAATGCCAATCGAGCACAGTCCCACTAGAGGACGTCGGCCACAGGTGTAAATAAAAGGCCAAAGGAACAGCAAAGTCCCCAAAAACTATAAGAGTTCCCAATTTACACCTTGCCAAGAATTGTTCTGGCAAGATGTCCAAATAGCTTGTTGGCATAGAGGTGACATTTAATCAGATTTTTGGGGAAATGGTGCCCCTGAGATGCAACCAACATTAGCAATCCTCCAGCTGTGATCCTTGGAAAAAAGGATATACCTCAAACCATCCTCCTGGCTTGTGTGTGAGGGCAAAATACGCTTTGGCCTTCTTCCAGACGGATGGTCTTGCAGGGAAAAGGCCTTTCTCCACTCTTAAAAGTATGTTGGCAGATTTTTGATGGTGTGGGCCCTGGGATTTTTGTTAGGACATTATATCAAGTCCATAGACAAAATCAATTTGTTTTTGCCAGGAGTCTAAAACTGGGTCATTGTTGGATCATCTAGCAGGACAGTGATTGTAAGCTCCCTCTAGATCCAGACAAAAATGGCCTACTGAGAGGTTCAAGAGGCTCGCTTTGTTGATTACTTTGTTATTCAAAGAAAATTGTTGATTAATTCCACATGTTCAGCCTGGGTCCACATGTCCCTTGAATTAACCCCTTTTCCCTAGCTATCTTGTATCCTGCCACTATAGTTGATGTCCAGTTGACTGATAACCTGTCCTCTTGAACCGCTTATCTTATTATATATAGCTGATGTTATGTGCACATTTCTCCCCTCGGTTGGGGGGGAGTTGCATCAATTGATCAATCTTCTCTTGAGAGTTTTTTTCCTTCTTGGCTTCCGACATCTAGTGAGCCTGCATCTAGTGTGTCCTTTTATGATGGACACTACCCTCAAGAAACCATCACATGCTTTAGCATGGGTCACTCAATTAAGGCCACACTGCCCAACCTGACTCTCCCTCTTCTATTGTCATCCTTTTACATGGCCACTCAACAATGTTTTCCTTTTACTCTTTTTTTGCCCTCTGCTTGGATGTTGGCCTACCACCCCAAGCTCCACCTTGATAAGACAGAGCTGCTCTTCTTTTGGAGAAGGGCTTATGGCTTATCACTGTTAACAAGAAGTATCCTCCCAGAGTGGTAAAAGGCTGGGCATGACCCAAGCCGGCACCATGTCATTCCTTGCAAACATCACTCCTTCAGGTTTAAACTCTAAAACATTTGTAAAGTACAACCTTACCCCACACAGGACGAGGCATATGTGTAAATCCAGGATTTGTATGGCTCCCTGTTTGCACATCAAAACCCATAACCAGAATGCTGCAGGCGCCGGGTGATCATCATCTCTGCAAGTTCCTCTATCTCAACTCGCTCCTCTACTCACTTCACTTGTATAGTCTACAAAAGCATGACCTTTGTCTATCGATCACAAAAAGGAACTACGCCTCCCTACTTTTTGGCAATGCTTAAGCCACCCAACCCGACCTCAGCTCACCACTTCTGGTCTCTTGCCCCTCAACAACCACAGGAGCGCTGATTCTGCTCAGCCCATGGAAAGCGCTCTCTGTCCTGGCACCTCAAAAGGTAAACCAGTTTTCAAACCTATTTAGATTTTGATTGATTCATATTATTGACACACATTTGTTATAGTCCAGCATTCTGAGATTGAGATGGCCATTGCAAAATGTATTTATTTTTTGTGAATTAACAAATTCTTTGCAGAATTTGACCGTGATTATATTGTTGCTGGAAGATCCCCTCAAGGCAAAGTTCACAGTCAACTAGGTTTGACAGAAACATCCTGGTAAAGGCCATAATGCTGTTGACCTTAACAAGAACGTCTGGGAGACTGAAGGTCAAAGCTCCACTAAAGTATTTTACTGTAGGCACACAGCCATGAACACAGCAGCGAGCAGGCAGCGCATCAGCTAAGCCCCTATAGAAAAAAGAAAAGCTGTGCCTTAAGTTTATATGCCCTCACATCTGTGATCACAATCTGATAATTGCTCTGAAAATATTTAAATTAGGTCTTTGTGGCTGTCCCTTTTTCTGGTTGTGGGCAGTGGTGTTTTAGTGAGTTATGGTGAGGTGGCGGCAATTGGCTAGGGTGCTAAGGCAACAGGGGCTAAAGGATTCATACAAAGATTTGTATTTATGAACTACTGGGCAAATATTTGAATTATAGCGGTAAGGCACCGGTTGGCAATATGCTTGTTGTTTTTTCAGGCTTTGAATCCAAAGAAAGAGACGTCATTTCATGTACATTCGTTTTGGCCAAGTAAATATTTCGTGAAGACTCCCCTGGAGTGGATAATAGCATTGACCCACTTCCTGTAAAGGTTGACACGGTTGATGCACAGCTTCTGAGAGACCTTGGACCAATCCTCCATCCAGCACATTTCAAGATCCTTGATAGGTTTGAACTTGTGCACTGCCCTGTTTAATTCGGATCACAGGTTCTTGGATTCAGGTCTGAAGACTCTGATGGCCATTGTAAAACATTGTTGTTGCAGACCCTCAACCATTTTATATGTTGATTTTGATATATGGTTGGTGTCACTGTCTTCTTGCTAGTTCCATCCTTGGACAAGTTTCAGTCTCCCGGCAGAGGCATCCCAGCTTTAGACTGAACTGCGGTTAACAAATACAGTAGTAAACATAAACAAATGATGAACCAAAGGGGATACATAACGCAGGGGCATAGCAAGCTTTTCAAAAGTGCGGGGGATGGATGTGGTTTGTTTATTAACAATAAAAACGAAGTGTGGGTGTTGAACCCTCTCGTCTGGAAAAGTGTGGGTGTTAAAACCCCCACATCCCCCACGGGTGCGACACCCCTGACATTACATATGTATGGATTGACACTTACTACAATTGCCCAGTAGGGGGCAGAGAGTTGTGGTCATGGTGCGTTGGGACTATATACGGTTAAGACCGACGCCGTAGCTCATAATGGAAAAGCCATGTTTTCTTTCTCTTCGATGGTTTTATTTTCCTGGTCGGTAAAGTACAAAAGTACACTGGAAATGTCGATACAGTGTGATTACTTGCCTTTTCGAGTGTATGTAGTGTTGAGAAGTATTTGAATAACCCAACTGTGAACTAGACAGAAAACCCATGTGGAATGTTAAACACCATGATAATGGTGCATTCCTTTTAAAAAAACGAATTTCTTACTGTATTGTACTCCTCAACATTTTATTTTCAAAAACATCACTCAGACATCACTGTCAATAATCATATAATGATTTATATAATACAGTTTTGTATCTGCATTTAGATACAACATTGTTGCACTGTAAGGGTTAGCAATTAGCTAGTTCCGATTAGTTGTCTTCCGTCAAAGAGATTGCTTTGGTCAAGTGTTTGTTACTTTCGGTTAGCACTTTGCCATCTTGCTCAGCCATGGCCTATTCGTGTATTTGCAATTGTCACATACATTTACTGGATTTTACTACACCAGCTGAACATAAAAAACGTCTGACGTTGAAAGGGCTTGACAAAATTAAGTTTGATTAGCAGATTGATGTGACTATTTATTTCATGTGACCTGCCTGTTTCAACTTAAAAAATACATTACTCACCTCATTATGTCCCGGAGTGGTTGTCTTATAAATTGTCTTTTTACACTTTTAGTCAATTCTTTTCTTGAAGGGAGGATTATGTGCTCTCACTAGTATTTCAACAGACACCAAATCATTAGTTCATACTCTTTTGGCCCGCTGAGTATCCATTGAGCTGGAATAGAGCATTAATAACTGATACCTCACTATTAGGAAATTATGTGTCGTGATGAATGATCCTACCTTAACAATGACGAATTAATGACCCATTGGTAGCTATAAACTATTAATAACTAATACCTGTTAAGTAAAGTGATAAATGATCCAACCTTAACAATGACTAACAGTAATACTTAGGTGCCAAGACAATGTATTGCAAGTTTCAATTTTGTATGCATTAAGATTAGATTCTCAGATTTTATTTAGAAGCATTAAACCAAGCATTGCTCATCATATGTCTACTTTAAAGGCCATTGGTAGTTATAATGCATGAATAACTGATACGTCACCATTAGTTAATAAAAATGGATGATGTTAAACTATTATTATCTAGCCTACCTCATTAATAATGTATAAAAAAAAAAATTATCTTATAAGTAGATGATATTACTTAGCCTATTGTTTATGCAAACAACTAGCTACATGAATGGATGTCCTGCATCCATATTAACAAATGACAGTACAAACTTCATATCAAGCAGTGCAGTCTGCTAGATAATGAATCACTCGGTAATGGTATTACACATGCATGTCTGGTAATACACATGCATGCATGTGCTCTAGTGTGTTTGTGTGTGTGTGTGTGTGGGGGGGTGGATCAGGTGCAAATGTAAATGCTACAGCATACCCCTCTATTCGTCCAACCTTTCCCCATGATGAAGGAGGAGAGTGTGTCGTCAGAGCACGATAGCGGGGCCATCTCCCATTTATCACGTGGTGGCGCAGAGGGCAGACCGGGTAATTCCATCCCTCTAAGCCTGGCTGTGGAGGGTTCGGCTGGTGGACAGGCCTCCGGGCCCCTGGCGGGACCAGGTGTGGTTTCCCCCACAGGCCTGACAACACGGTGTCCATGTTCAAATGAGTGAGGGTGTGGAAACGCGAAATGTCTAAAATAAACTACCTTTCTCAGACCGAGTCCATTTACTCGCATTCTGCACCTAAGGGAGGAAAGGAGAAATGCTGTCTGGATGTCGAGGGCTTTAATTGGCTGCTCCCTCCGATTCAATGCCGCCCATTCAGCAGGACTGGGCACCACGACCTTGTAGCACAGCCTGTTTATTTGGTTACAGCGGCAAGTCATCTCATCTGAGACTTACTGGAAAACATAGATCCCGCTAAATAATGTTTGAGTGTGAAGCAAAACAGGATTCTGTCACATTGCTAATCGTGGTTGATTAATGCAAATAGGTTGGGCGCGGTCGGGAATGGTTAGAACTGTCTGGATCAAAGGGATTACAGGCAGAGCTGGAATTCCTTCACCGAGGAAGCTGCTCCAGTCTGTGGAGCTGGAACTTCAAATACCCCCCTTTTAAAGTATGTACAGTTGACAGTAGCATGCTTGTTTTTGCAGTACGTTTGATCTCCTCTCCAGCTTACTGCTGTCCTTTACATCCTTCGCAGGAGGCATACAGGACTTGTGAAGACATTCCGGGATAAGAGACAAGGAGTGGAGAAGTCAGTTCTCAGGGATTAATTATGGTCTGCTGATATGAAAACATTAGCTCCAGCACTGTCGCTTCACTTTGCCTGACAACATTTAGCGTTGGTTCGCCTCAGCGTCATTCAGAAGGCTGAAGGTGGGATGGATAATGGACTTTTCAGTAGCCAGTGCTTACGTCTCCGTGTTCTGGAGGAGCAGATTGTGTGGGCGGCCGGGTCAAACTTAACCCAGGTCATGCTCGTCCTGGCAAGGCCACTCATGGGAATAGAAGAGCCTGGCAACAACAGAGCCGGCTGATTTTATGGGAATATAATAACGTGTGCCCGGTCTTGAGACAGTATAATACCGGGTGAATATGGCTGGCGAAACATAAATAATCCATTGCGTTGTTAGATCAGTTAATCAATTACTGACTCTGAAATTACCAAAATGTCATAAAATATTGTCCGAATATTCACACTGTGTCTCCTTTGTCATCCTGTGTCCTATGACATCACTATACTACTGAAATCATTATGTTTAATATCCTTACTATGTCTCCTATTTCATCACCATGAAACACCTTTGACTCTACAATACTGCTGTTAAATCAATATCTTTAATATCCTTACTATGTCGCCTATTTAATCATTATGTCTCTTATGTCATCACTATACTGATATGAAATCATTATGTTTAATATCCTTACAATGTCTCTCTCCTATTTCATCCCTATAGTTCCTATGGCATCACTATACTGCATTTAAATCATTATCTTTAATATCCTTACTATGTCTTCTATTTCATCACTATGTCTCTTATGACATCACTATACTACTATGAAATTATTATGTTTAATATCCTTACTATGATTCCTATTTTGATCACTAATTCTCCTATGACATCACTGTACTGCTATGAAATCCCTATGTTTAATATCCTTACTCTGTCTCCTATTTCATCGCCATGTCTCTTATGACATTGCTGTGTCTCCTATGAAGTCAGTATGTTTAATATCCTCACTATGTCTCCTGTGACATTGCTATGTCTCCTATGACACCACTGTCTCCAATGTCTGCACTATGTCTGCTATGCCCTCACTATAAGTCTCATATCCCTGTCTTTACAGTTTGTGGTGACCATGTTCTGGGCCCTTTACTTGTATGACAGAGACCTGGTATACCCCAGACTGCTGGACAACTTTATCCCCCAGTGGCTTAACCATGGCATGGTGAGTACCGACCTTCTACTATTCTATTATCAGCCCTTTCATATCCTCACAATACTTATTGTTCTATACAGCTAGTTCAGGGTGTCGTGGCACACGCAGGGAATAAATAAAAGCATTCATTCACGCCCTGCATTTTTGTTCTAAAGACAAATGTTATGTTTGAATTGTATTTTATCCACCAGGGTTCCCTGCAGTTCAATTTGTCATCTATCATAATTTATTACAGTTAATATGTTGTGGTATTTTTATTATACTGTCGACCGGGGACCATTTTTCCCTTCTCTATTTAAAAACCCACTTAGGAAATAAATAGGCATTTGAGGGGCATATCTGTAGCCCCAGGAACATCAGTCACAGTGGACAATGGACAGATAATGATGCCTAAGCGCTTTTTATAATAGCAGACAAGTAGCGAGGCACATCTGGTTCTCCTCAACAATCTTCTCTATGGTCATATTGACGTCAGTAGTCAAAACAATGGGAAGAGGTTTTGGAACTGCTGATATCAATCAGGTGGAAACTAAAGGCCTAAGGCTGGCACAATTAGATAATAGGCTTGTTATTCTAGCAGGTGAGACTGGTGATTGATGGATGTGTTCAGCGTGTATATGACTGTGTGTGTGTGTGTCTCTTTTGGCTCCAGTATCACATTCAACAAGAGTCAAGCCCCCTATCTTTATACATTGACAGTGTAAGCGAGGTCAAGACTTTTCAGTTGATGTTTTGATAAATAGGACATGCTGTAGGGGTCCTAGTCTTGGCTAGCAACAAATAATATTACACAGACCGGTTGCTACATAACAATAGCTGTTTTCACAAAGACTCAAAAAATTCTGTG
>JACXGK010005208.1:0-34112 GCA_016801125.1 Novumbra hubbsi | reverse complement strand
GGGGGGGGGGTCAGGAAGTTAGGAGAATAAGACAATGGACACTTTGTGCATGGAAACCTATAGATTACCTCCTAGCTTGACCACCACACATGGGACTGATCAAGTGACCCAGGAAGGAGAGGAGGGGAGACCGGCCAGAGGGGTCCTGCAGACTTCCTGGCGCCGGACACAACAACACCATTCTCATCTACCCCGGAAACGGTCACAAGATGGTTCACCCCAGGGCTGGGGGCTGCGACACGAGACAGACACTCAGGAAGCACGTGCAGCAACTTCTATGCATTGACTGTGTGGGAAGGGGCTATTTAACCTGTGTACAATGTGAACGGACTTCAGATCTTCTTGTCCTGCGAGACAGATCTCCGGATGCATTCGTAATAAAGGTGTATGATTTGGGAAGACTTAACGGCGTGGACATTCTCTGATTTGCAACCCGGGGGAAACATTCGGTTTCTACAACTTTGGGGCTCGACCAGGATCAGAGGGTGTTCATGCTAATTGACGAACCAGAGCCTCCGGAACTTCCGAACGATTTTTAGCCATGGCAACTTAAAAAGGTAAGCAGAGCCTGTTTTTAAAAACGAATCTGTGTATTTGCTATTGTAAAATTTTGAAAATCGTTTGTGAAAAGTACGAAGAGTGTACATTTTTTGTCTCCAAATTTGAGACCTGCACAGTGCGGCGTCGCTGTGCGAACTAGTGGTTTAAGGCCCGGAGATTAACCTCGAAGGTTAGAGTCCAGCACCAGAGGGGCGTCTCTGGGCGAATTTTTAGGTATTAAGTCCTGGGAACTTAATGCCCGAAAGTGACTTTTCCAAAGTTATATTGTCGAATATAAATGAACGGTTAGGTGTAGAGGCCTGGAGAGTTAGGGTAACTCCAAAGTGGAAAATTCTAGAAGTAGTGAATCAAACTCTGGGTCGACGGATGCAGAGGCTTCACTGAAACAAATTATTCAGTGAGGATCACTGGGCTGGATAACCCGGAGAGTTGGGGATCTCTAAATTACCACATAGAGGTGCAAGCCCTGAAATTTAAAGATATTTCGAAAGAGTGGTTGGTTAAAGGCCTGGACGGCGGCGACGTCCGAAATAGTTAAGTAGAACGTATAAACTGTGTGTTGCATTGTGGGAATTGTAGGCTGTGGTAACTGTGCGGGGAATTGTGTAAAAATGGCGGATGTAGTGGAATCCAAACCGTGGGAACAGCAAATAGCATGCGTTATGGATGTGGTAATAAAAAAAGCAGACAAAAGTAAGAAAGGAGATAGGCGAGTAAAATTAAGTCAGGAAATGTTAAAACTGGTAGTGGAGGAATATGACCCGGACGGGGCTAAGCCCGTGGGATCGATTGAAGATTTGTTGTGGAATCAGACCACCAATTGGGTAAAAGAATTGAAAAAATTGATAAAGAGAGTAAGATTAGTCTGTATTTTGCAGGTAGGAAATTGAGACAGGAACGTAGTAGAATGGAACGAAACCAGAAAGTATGGGTTCAATTAGGGGGTGATAGTCGTGAGGTAAAAGACTAACTTAAACGCGATCAAACGACACAGTGTAAGAGAAAGGAAGAGCCGGTAAAGGCCTTCCCGGAACCTAGAGAGGTCGTACAGCCAGGTTGTCCTTCTATCCCACCACCGTATCAGGCTACCGAACGCATGTATCCCGTGCTCCACGTAGAGGGAGGGGTCTTTAAGACTGAGGCAGACAGCTATCGGGAATGGGCGGGGGGGTCGACAGTTAAAGGTCCTGTAAAAGGCAGAGACAGGGCCATTTCACGCTCGCAGTACACGCTCCCGTATGAAACCCCTCGGCCCGGTGCCTGTCGTCGGAGAAAAGAGAAGAGTACGTGGGACTAGGGGAGTTCGCATTACGTGGAATCTAACAGGGGTGTTAGTCGACTCTGATGAGGACAACGTAGGAGAAGTAGGGGAGGGAGAAGAGGAAGACGACGAATGGGCAGACGATGACGGTAGTATAGAACTAGACAATGACGTAAGACACGACGCTGACATAACGATCAATAGACACAATTTAGCAGAACAACTTAAAACTGCAGTGAGGGAGTCTACAGAAAAACGAGCCAGGGAGGGCACGGTCACTAGAGGAAGAGCTAGAAGGGAAGGGGCGGGGAGTCTGTCATACTCAATGCAAATGCCGTTAATTTTGGGAAAAGGGGGGGTGAAGTACAAGCCATGGCAGTTTGGGGATACACAAGGGATAGTGGATAAGATGCCCCCCGATTAGAGAAGGGGGGGGATGTGGCTTGAGCACTTTGATAAATTAACAGCTGGACGTGAACTGGCAGTGGGTGATTGGAGGGCAGTAGCCGCCCGTGCAATGACACAGCATGAGTTGGCTGACATAGAGGCTGGAGCTAAGTCTGTTAAACTTCCTGATGAGGTCCCGTTTATTAGAGTAGTAGGGAGTGTTGCAGCCGCCATGAGAGATCAGTTTCCTGTGCCTAATCAAGCTGCTGCACCAAAAATAGATTGGGAGGAGGGGGAGGCCCCGTGGGACTATCTAGATAGAGCTAAAGAAAAGTGGACCCGTCATACCGGGTGCCACCCAGGGTAAAGATGGATCCCAGAGAGAGTGGTTTAGGAGGGCAGTCTTAGAGGGAGTCCCTACTGAAGTCAGGGAAACGGTTATGGCCAACCCTGATCTGCCTGGGGCAGATTCCACTGTGTGGGAGCGTCACGTGGTACATCATCTGCAGCGGGCCATAGATGAGAAAAAAGAAAGAGAAACAGAGTTAAAGACTCTACAAGCCCAGCTCTTAAAATTACAATTGGGGAAGGCTAAACAGGAGGCCACCGAAAAGAAAAAGTTAGATCCAGCTAAACAATTAGTAGCGACCGCTTCGCCGGGCCCAGAGGTTCCCCCACCATGGGATCAGCCGGACTCAGACCACAGGTGGCCCTATGGTAAGAGAGGCGGGTACAACGGGGGTCGCGGGGGCTATCGGGGTAGGGGGGTCTTGAACCACCTGGTATGGGGGCTGTTTCTCTTGTGGTCAAACAGGACACTGGTCCAGGGAGTGCCCCAACCAAACCTACCAACCACCTAGACGAGGGAGAGGGGGACCCCCGAGAGGCGGATACCGCAGCCCACCGTTCCACCAGCAGGGGTCAGGCTACCAGCCGCCGCAGTACCCACCGGGCCCCTCTCCCCCTAACGCCAACTCCGGTCCCCACGGGGGGCAGTATCCTATGCCTGAAGAGCCTTGGAACTGGGGAGGAGAGCGCCAACGGTGACACACCCCAGGAGAACCGGCCCAGAGCACCCAGGCTGACCCATCATTGACTTTTACCGTAAACCACCAGAAGCTTCCATTCCTGGTAGACACTGGAGCTACATTTTCCACTATCAACACTCCGGTAAGCGAGCAATTGATGTCAACACGCACGGTCGGCCTGGTCGGGTTCTCCGGGTCAAGTCAAGAACTGCCATTCACTAAACCTCTCCCGGTTGCGCTCGGACACCAAACTTTGTTACATGCCTTTGTTTCCTCTTCTCAAGTCCCCGTGAACTTACTAGAAAGGGACCTGCTCATCAAGTTGGGTGCCACAATCCTGTGTTCCGCGGATGGACTTTTAGTACTACTGCCGGATGGCCCTCGCCTGCCCTGCGGGGACCCTCAGGTGGGAAACGGACAATGGCTGCTGCGGCAGGAAGAGTCCCAAGTCGCTGACATCTACTGGGGCCTGCTCTCTCCCGAACATCCTGAGGATGAGGGCATATTGAAGTTTTATACAAAACAAGAGCGGTGGCTCCGGGCCCTCGGACCCTATGCTCCTCCGACCAACCCCCCTCATGTTACTCTGTTTTATGATCGCAATGATGATGAGGTATATAGAGACTCATTCTCATCTTTGTTACAGGGGCACCAGTGGATCATTGAGTGGGACTATCTGTGAGTGGGACCTGAGGGCGTAGCAGCGGGTGTGCTGCTCACGGTGGACCAGGCGGATTGGTATTGCATGTCAGCTGAGGCGGTGCCCCATGTCTCGCTGGCCTTGCATCCGAAGCATCAGGCTAAGGATCTAGGCCCCATGGTAAAAAGGGCCGCCTCAGCAACTGATTGGGAAAACACCCGGTGGTCCACTGTTATCTTTTCTCCCTCTTGTAAGACTTATCGCATGGCAGCAGGCACGGAGAACACGGTCACCCTAGAACATGAGGTTATTACTCGCTCACATGGCCGCGAGAGGATGGACCACCCTGACGCTGCCACACTACTGACCCTTTTACCAGAGGCCTTATGGTCTCAGGGACCCACGTATGTGGGCCTAGCCAAAATAACCCCAGTTACTTTTCAGATCCAGCCCGGCCCACCTATCTGGCGCTCTCAGTATCCCCACAAACCAGCCGCAGCGGCTGGGTTAGACAAAGCGGTAGTGGGCCTCTTCCAGTCACAGGTACTGGAGGGGTCGGCATCGCAATGGAACACACCAATTTTACCGATAGAAAAGGGGAAGACCGGTAAATACCGGATGGCACATGATCTACGCGCCATTAACAAGATTATCATCACCCCCACCATTCCCGTGCCTAACCCTTATGTAGTATTGCATAGCCTACAACCGTCACACCGTTGGTTCACCTGTATTGATCTAGCTAATGCTTTCTTCTGCCTTCCCTTAGCAGAGGACCGCAGAGACATATTTTCTTTCACTCACAGGGGCCTCCAGTATCGCTACACCAGGTTACCGCAGGGGTTCTCATTGTCTCCCGGTCTGTTTAATAGAGTGCTACGGCACACGTTAGAAGCCTGCGACATCCCAGAGGGCACAACCTTGGTCCAATATGTCGATGACCTCCTGATTGCGGCGCCAGACGCGCAGTCGTGTTTGGACACTACCAAAAATGTTCTGCTTTCCTAGCGGACGCTGGGTTTAAGGTAAGCAAGAACAAGTTACAATTGGCTCGAACAGAGGTGGCCTTTCTGGGCCGCACCCTATCTAAAAGGGGGCGGGGATGTCAGCAGCACATCGTTCCTCCATAGTCAATCACCCCCTACCAGCCACGGTCCAACAGATGCTCTCATTCTTAGGGTTAACGGGGTATAGTCGTAATTTCATCCCAAACTACGCAGGCCTTACGTTCCATTTACGGTCACTAGTGGCGGCAGAGGGACAGCGCAATCTAACAGGACAGCTGCGTTGGAATTGTGAGGCAGAACGGGCCTTTATTGCCCTGAAACAGGCGCTGGCTCTTGCTGCACAATTGGCCAAACCTGACTATACACTGTCGTTTTATCTGGATGTTTCTGAAACAGAAGGCACTGTTAACGGGGTTCTGTTTCAGAAAAAAGGGGGAGCTAGGCAGGTACTTACGTACACGAGCATAGCAATGGACAAGGCAGAGAAACAACACCCAGGGTGTACTCAACACGCAGCAGGAGTGGCAAAAATCATCCAGAAAACAGAGCATCTAGTAATGGGGAACCCGTTACAGGTACTGACGACAAACAGTACAGTGGCGCACGTGAATTCACAAAGTTCACCATGACTTCCCTCAAACAACAGCGACTGACAAAAATACTCACCGCACCACACATAACCTACACACACGAAGGGATCAACATGGCAGACAGGATGGGGGGCGGAGAGACACACCAGTGCGAACTGATCGTTCAGATAGAAAGCAAACTTCGGCCACACTTAGAAAACGAGCCTATAGCGGAAGGGGAAGATTGGTTCACAGATGGCTGCTGTTTCAGGGAGGAGTCAACGGGGGAACTGAAGGCAGGGTTTGCAGTGGTAAGAAGGGAAGGATCGCGATTCGTTACAGTGGCAGCCGATGCGCTGGTAGGACGCCTGTCGGCACAGAGGGCAGAGGTAGTTGCAGTGTTAATCGCGCTAGAAAAGGCAGAAGGGAAAGTGGTAAACATATACACCGACTCAGCATACACAGTGGGAGCAATACATGTTGAGATACCGCAGTGGGAACGGGCAGGGTATCTGACAGCAGGGAATCAACCTATAAAACATGAGCCAGAGATGAGGGTATTGGCGGTGGCAATTTTGAAGCCACAAAAGGTGGCAGTGCTGAAATGTAAGGGACACGATGTGTCAGGCACTATGGTGGCCAAGGGAAATGACGCAGCAGATCAGGCGGCAAAAAAGGCGGCGGGGTATATGGTTGGACAGGCACTAGTGGTACGATCATTGCCCGAAATGACGGGTCCGTTGTCTCAAGAGCATGTTCAGTTTTCTCAGGAGGCAGCCTCCCCACAGGAAAAGTCGGTGTGGTTGGAGAGAGGTGCCACCCATGTTGAGGGGCTCTGGAGGGGACCAGACGGTCGTCTGGCCCTACCACCCAGACTAAGACGGACGTCGATCCTGGAGGCCCATGGCCCGGGTCACGTCGGACCAGCGCAGACACTGAGAAATCTCTGTCACTGGAGGCACCCGTTCCTGAAAGCCATGGTAAAAGACTTTGTAGACCACTGTTCGGTATGTACACATCACAATGTGCGCCCCACCATACATCCTGAAATGGGCGCCTTCCCGTGGACGTGTCGGCCCGGACACGAGATCACAACCGATTACACAGACATGGGGGAACGGGTAAGGGGTTTTAAGTACGTTCTCATGTGTGTGGATACATTCACAGGGTGGCCCGAGGCATGGCCGGCCCGGAAGGAGGACAGCTCTAATGTGGTGAAGTATCTGATCAACCATTACATCCCCTGGCACGGGTTCCCTGAGAGAGTGAAATCTGACAACGGTTCCCATTTTAAAAACAAACACCTTCAGCAAGTAGAGGCCATGTTGGGCCTGTATCATTCATTTGGTACCGTCTACCACCCTCAGTCGCAGGGACGGGTGGAACGAATGAACCGCATCATAAAAAGCAAATTGGCAAAAATCCAGGCTACAACTGGGTTAAATTGGGTAGCCCTCATGTCATTACGTGCATCAGTGAATCAGGCCACGGGTTTCACCCCCTACGAACTACTGACAGGGAGACAGTTCCCTGGCCCAGGGGCAGGCTTGTCCCTGGGCGCTGAGAGATCGTCAGGATGTAGTAAGGCCCAATTTAATGATTTACGAGCTCTCGTTACAGGTTTTGCCCAACAGGTGGGAAAACGGAGGGCGGGTGAGACTCCAACGACCGTTCCTGATACTCCTTGGGTGCTGCTGATGGTGATGAAGCGGAAGTGGAGCAAACCACGGTGGACCGCCCGTATAAGGTGGTGGAACGGACGTCTCACGCGGTGCGACTACAAGGGAAAGGCGAGACGTGGTATCACTGGTCCCAGGTTAAGATAGCAAAGTTAGAGGCTCGTCTTTAGACGCAAATGTCAGGCAAGTATTATGTTAGTGGAGAAATGGATATAACAGCGTCTGTGCCACCAGGCAGAAACGATAGCGTTGTTAGTCCCCCGGCACAGCCCCTGCAGCCAGGCAATAACTTTCTCTGGGAAGAAATGCTGCAGACCAGTTACACCTGGGTCACTGCTAGAGCCAACCGAGACTTTCAACAGGTTTTCCCCCTGGATTCGGAGTCAAGGCCCGAGCCGTCTTCGGAGGGGAATGATCGGCAGGCATTTTCTACCGGTGGCTCTGAAAAACTTAAAACCCTAGTCAGCGGCGATTCCATTAGCCGCAGTATTAGACTAAAGAATCAGCCAGCGATCGTACACTGTTTACCGGAGGGCAGAGCCACCGACATAGCCGCAAATCTGGGTTTGGTACTAACGAAGCCTTAAACAGGCAAGTATAGAGATATTGTTATTCACGTTGGCACTAACGACATTAGGATAAAGAAGTCAGAGGTTATGAAGCAGAACATAGCATCAGCATGTAAACTAGCTAGAAAGATTATTTGGCATCCAGTAATTGTCTCTGGTCCCCTCCCAGCTAGGGGTAGTGACAAGCTTTACACCAGACTTGCGCAACTCAATGACTGGCTGAAACTGAGTTCTGCCCGTCGCAGGAGGTAGAGTTTGTAGATAACTGGCTCTCTTTTTGGATCCTCCCAAAATTAGGGTCAGGCCTGATCTGCTGAAGACTGACGGACTCCATCCTAGCTGGACTGGTGCTCTTCTTTTGTCCAGGAACATTGACAGGAGTCTCACTCCTATAGCCTCACCATGAGATAGGGTGCAGGTCAGGCTGCAGCCTGCTAGCATAGTGGAGTCTGTCGATAGCATAGTCATCAATGCAGGAGTCTTGTAGTTCTGTGTGCCTTCCTCCATTCCTCTAATCTCTCCTTGATCGTGGTGTTGAAAATGATCAGAGTCCAATTGTCCTATTCTGACCCCAAGACAGTCTTTCAGTGGTCCGGGCGTGGTTTGGACCTGGAATGATCTGGGCCCCCTTTTGCGGTAGCCTCTCATTGTTCAGTCTATCAGGGTTGCAGGATTCAGGACTCATTTATGAGAGATTAGGATGGAAACTCGCACAACACAATGTTAAAACCTTGACTGGAGGGTTTGGCATTATCTTCCTAAATGTAAAGCTTTGTATTACAAAAAAAATTTAAACCCCCATCTTATATCTATCCATTCTTCATGGCTTCAACTGGGAATTTACCATTTAGATATTGTCACTAGTATCTGTCCTAAGGAATTCCCAACAAACAAATTAACTCCCCCCAACCTAATCTACAGAACTCTCCCTCCAGCACACTGGCATTAATGTGAGGGGGTGACTCTCTACACTCTCCTACAGCTCTAAACTCAGTCAACATTCCTCAAACCCAATCACCAGAACAGAACCATCCAATTGTGATAATTCAACCTATACCAAACTCCACTCCCACAGCTTCCAGTCTTCCAAACAACTCAGGTCTTATTTAGCTGGGCCAAAACTAAATTGTAAGATACATTTTACTCTAAAATTAGCATGTTAAACATCATTTTAACAATCCCCAAAAACAAGTTTAACCAATTACAGTGAGTTTGGGACATAAAAATATCAGTGTCATAATTTCTGTGTACCTATTTGTTTAACTTTGAGCTCTAAGTTCACCTCTTATACTACCCTAAATATTTAAAATCCGCTTAAATATTTAACATCCCCAACTTCCATAATTACTCCCCCCTATTTATTTCGCTAGTTGTGCCAACAACTAAGAGATAATACCAGGAGGAGGCCACAAAAAAAATAAAAAGAAAACCAAAAGTGAAGCAGGCCACGTTTCTATGGAGAAATGTGAATCGACCGAGTATATCAAAGTCAGTCCAGTCCCCCCAGGACACAGAGTGATCATGAACGCTACACCCTATGGGCATGCGCAACGCCAAAACTACGCCCCCAGTGGAACCAGGATTCCACTACTGGTCCTCTCCAGAGAAGGAGAGAGAAAACATGACCGCCGAAACGGCGTGTGTTTGATAAGAGGACCCCAAGAGAACAAACTAAATAGAAAATCACCTATGCAAAAGCACCAAAGATCACTCCCGGGCAGCTGTACGCGTGTCAGCGAACAGGACCACTAAAAACATTAGGCAGTCGAACCGCCAACACGGTAAACGTGATCAAATACACATATTACCTGAAAAACATTGGATCCCTTCCGCACAGGGAAACCAATTACCAAAATACACAACATTTAACAACAATCGGTGTGCGCATATATACTGCTCCATTAACCTATTTTCCGCTCTCGCCAGAAACGCCAAACACTGATTGTCCCACCACCATGGCCTTTGTAACGGGAAAAATATAGAAGAGCTGCAGGGGCAGTCCGGACATGGAACAAACACTTTATCTCAACCCCAGTGTTTACCACTCACCTCACCCCAACAACAGTATGCATGACCGGCGACCAGAAAATCCATCTCACTACTCAATCCAACCACATCCCCAAACCTTTCAAAGCACTTCCACGAACACGCTTACCTCACATTCCAAACAATCAAACAATATGATTTACCATCAACCATCACCTAGCCATTAATTTCTCCATTATTAACCACATACCGGAAACCTTCCAATCAACTTGCCATAATACC
The DNA here is from genome assembly GCA_016801125.1 of Novumbra hubbsi. Classification (NCBI taxonomy): domain Eukaryota; kingdom Metazoa; phylum Chordata; class Actinopteri; order Esociformes; family Umbridae; genus Novumbra; species Novumbra hubbsi. The sequence continues at coordinate 24,143 of JACXGK010005208.1, read as the reverse complement.
TTCATCAAACTCCTGCAGTTTTGTTCGTTCACCATCAACCCGTCAACTTGGCCGTGCATCTGTTATCCAACAGCACCAAAAACTCACCAGGCCACAAGCATTCCCATTTCCACACACACACTCGGACTGTCAGACACAAAACATTACAGAGACGAAACACAAAGAGAACGTCACCACAAACAAATCTGTATATTTTTGTGTATCCCTGTGTGTCGTCACACATCAAAAAATAAAACTGTGCCCAAGAAATGATCTGAATCCCAGTCAATAGTGTACCACTAACCTACTGAAAATGTGCATACATGCACGTCCCTAAACGCGTATTGCGTTTTCACCCCAAACCACAATTTAGGTCCGGCAGCCTGTACCTAATCATGCTCTAGCCTCACTCCAGCCAGGCGCCTCCGTCTCAACCAAATAAGCCTATAAGCCCATGAGGGAGGAATTGAGATCCAGAGTAAGTAAACTCATGGACGCGCGCGCTCAACCCGACTGGAAAAAGAACCCAAGCTGACAGGATCAGGAAAACCGGACAGAACCCCCCATTATCATGTACATTTTTATATGTCCAAACATAACAAGACAAACACATGACGTACAAACAAACAATACATTTAACATAGACTCATTGATTTTAACTCGACATGTCTTTGTCGTGTTTCATAATTTTGATCTGCTCAATTGTCCTAAAATGTCGTATACAACAAGTGCTCTAATTGGAATTCTATTTCAATAGTGCAACGTAGCCTCAAATTTTACTCTATGTTAACCTGTTTTTAATACGGGAATTGTTTTACAGACCTTAATTTATATGCAACATTTCTCTTACTTTAACAATGCTATCTAGCAGGCCCTTTCCTTCTGCTAAGAGTAGCTTCATTGCTTACCTCTCTTAATTGGATAGAATTGGTTGAGTGTGCTTCCTGGGTGGGCGTGTCCCTTCTTGCAGACCCCCTCACTGTCCGTAGGGCCATCTGGTGACATCGGAGGCAGACGAAGAAGACAGTTGGAGGGGGGGGGGCTGGCGCCAGGAGATCTGCCCGGAGATATCACCTATCTAAGAGGGTGTGCACTCTTGCTCTCCTGTGCTCCCTGGCCGTATAAGGGTCAGTGTGATAAGCCAACTGACAATAAACCAGGTCCCCCTATTCCCTCTTGATCTCTTGACTTAGGGTCCTACTCCTGGAATGTACTAATTAACATTTTATCACCCCACAGGCTTGCTCTCTCTGAGTTTACCCCACAGGCCCGGTTTGTTTATAATAGCACACACTCTTTACTAAAATATTCCACAGTATATCACGGTATTTGGCTTTCCAGCCATTTTCATTTCTATCGCAGTGTTTGGCTGCCCAGCCAATTTTTCCTATACAACGAAAAGCTCACCACACCTGACCATTTTGTACCTTGTGTTATCCGAGCCCCAACGCTCTACACAGCTTGTGCCCACCGAGCTCACCTACACCTGCTCACTGTTTCTGAACTCATTCACCAAGTCGCGTGTTTAAATCCCAACCATCGCTCCGCTCAACCGGTATCCTTACAGATTGAACTGGCCAAAATGGATCCAGCCTAAATCACACCAATCCACCACACCCTGAATCTCCAGGGCGCTGCCATCCACCGGCATGAAGAGATCCTACAGACCCTTTCAGTCTCCCTTTACGATTTGGTGGCCACACTGAGGAGCGACCGACACCAGCAGCTGAAAGAGCGCGTCGTGTGGACGAAGGTTCATGCCTGTATTGCGGCATTCATGGGCACACCATGACCTCCTGTCCGTCGCTACAACCCGCACGCCCGCCCATAGATGAGGAGTTATGGACGGGTCGAGCAAGTGTCTCCTCCTCCTCAGACACCGGTCTCGAGGCAACACTCCATTGGGCCACTGACTCCATCACTGTATGCATTCTTATTGATTCCGGGGCAGACGGTAACTTTATCAACAAGGGGTTGGTCAACAAGCTGGGCCTGTCCTGTCTCCCAGTCACCCCCCCGGTGACAGTGTGTGGATTGAGTGGACAAACGATCGCCTCAATAGGCCTGCAAACAGCCCCTCTCCTCTTGGTGGTCGCTGGGAACCACCGGGAGAGATTTATGTTTTTTCTTATCAACAGCCCCATGTCCCTGCTCATACTGGGCCGACCATAGTTACACCTGCACAATCCCGGGATCGATTGGAAGACAGGCGCCATCGACTCCTGGGGAACAGGATGTTTTCAGCGCTGTCTGGGGTCAGCGGACACCCCGGGATCCAACAGTTCCATCTCCGTGCCACACACCGATCTGTCTGCAGTACCCGAGGAATACCACGACCTCGCCGCGGTGTTCAGCAAACAGGATGCCCTGTCACTTCCACCTCACCACCCATACGATCTGGTTATCGAGCAACTGCAGGGGGCGGCGCTACCGAGTGGACGTTTATACAACCTCTCCAAACCGGAGACCGAGACCATGGAGAAATATATCCGTGAGTCATTATCATCTAGGATTATCCGCCCTTCCTCTTCCCCGGTTGGAGCGGGTTTCTTTTTTGTTGGAAAGAAGGATGGAACACTGCGCCCTTGTCAGGAGTTGGAGGCTGCCTTGCGAACGGTCACATCCGCCGACAAACCACCTGGAGCACCTACCTGCCTTGGGTGGAATATGCCTATAATACCCTAGTGAATTCCTCTCTGGCATGTCTCCCTTCCACGTCTGCCTCGGATACCTCCACCTCTATTCCCTGCTCAAGAGGTTGACGTCGCTGTCCCGTCAGTCCATGCCCATCTCCGCCGTTGTCGTGGGGTTTGGCGACGCGCCTCCGCCGCTTCCAAGCATTCGGCTGATCGGCGACGCTCCCCTCAGGGTTGCCTCACGGAAACTGGCACCTCGCTATGTGGGTCCCTTCACAGTGGACTCCATCATCTGCACATGAGCTGTTCGGTTGAGACTTCCTCCCTCTATGGGGGTGCACCCTGTGTTTCACGTGTCCCAATTAAAACCACTCTCCTCTAGCCCTCTCTGCCCCGCAGCTCCAGCTCCGCCACCTCTGCGGATGATTGACAAACACCCGGCCTATACAGTCTGTCGGCTCCTGGACGTGTGGCGACGTCCTGCAATACCTGGTTGACTGGGAAGGGTATGGTCCTGAAGAGCGCAGCTGGCAGCCCAGTTCGCGGATCCTTGATCGCTCCCTCATTAGCAAGTTCCACCGTGCCCATCCTGGCCGTGTCGGGCAGCCGCCAGGTGGCGTCCGTTGAGGGGGGGGTCCTGTCACTGTTCCACCCTGACCTACCTCTGTTGCTGGTCCTGCCACGCCCTCTAGTGGCCTATGGCCGCAGTACAGTAGATGCATTCCTGTCCAAGGCTTCATTATTCGATCAAGTCTATTACTTTTTCTATCAAAATTCTTAGATGTGAGATGTGTTAACTTTCTTGGTATGTGTATCCCCACATCTACTTCCCCATCAGCCCATGCTATAGGACATTTACAAGGTAGTTTAAAGTTTGAACCGTCTAAACATCCAATGTGTAATATTGTGCACTTTTCATAATGGGGTTTCAATCCAGATAGATTAGAAATGTGATCCAGATCATTGATAAGACATCTCAGAGATTCCATGCTTGGAGATAAGATAAAACTTGAATTGAATTGTCTGCATACATGGAGGCCTTTGTTTTAAACCCCTGGATTTCTAATCCCTGTTATTATTTGTTCAGATTTTGCTAGGTAGTAATTCAATTGCTATAATGAATAAATAAGGGGATAATAGACATCCTTGCTAAGATCTTGGCATCACAGCATTGCAGCGTAAGAGGCCTCCAGTTTTTAAATGTGTCCAGGTCCTGTTTGAGTAACAATGATATTATGCATTCCTGCTGAGTTTTAGATATTGAACTTTTTTTAAGTATTGTGGAATATTTTAGTAAAGATTTGATAGCACACCATGCCTGTGGGGGTAAACTCAGAGATAGCAAGGCTGGGGTGATAAAATGTTAATTAGTACATTCCAGGAGTAGGACCATAAGTCAAGAGATCAAGGCAGGGACACTGTGAAGAGGGGGACCGGTTTATTGGCTGTTGGCTTAACACCCTGACCCTGATACGGACTGGGAACACAGGAGAGGAAGAGTCACCAGATGGCCCCACGGACAGTGAGAGGGTCTGCAAGAAGGGACACGCCCACCCAGGAAGCACACTCAGCAATTTCTATGCAATGATTGGGTGGGGAGGGGCTACATAAGCTGTGTCCAGGTAAAATGAGAGGCAGATCTGTTTCTGCTTTACGGCGGAGACTGATCTCCAGATAATTATCTGAAATAAAGGTGTTTACTTTGGAAAGACTTGACTATGTGGACATTCTCTGATTCGGACTCGGGGGGAAGCAATTTGAACTCTACAGTATGTAGTTAAAACAAGCCAACAGTGGGAGCTTTAGCTACAGATAGACCTCTGTAGGAATACCATCGAGCCCTGTTGACTTTCCAATCTGAAACGATCTGATAGTTTTCTGAAGTTCCTCTAATCTAGTTAACCATTACCGTGTTCTTTTTGTGCATTTGTTAATTTTACTTTATTGATTTCCGGGAAAAAGTATTTACAGTTATCCTCGTTGAGGAGGTGTTGCGGAGGCTGTAGAGAAAATATTTTTTCTAAATATTTTGTTGTCTCTTTTAAGGTAAATAAAATATTATATTTTTTTGGTTGCATTTCTATGCTGCTGATTTAAAAAACGAATTTGGTACATTTCTCACCTTTCTGCATCCACTTGGCCTTGTTTTTGTAAAAAAAATATTTTATTTAATTTATTTGTTGTACGAGCAGCTCCATTTCTTTTTGTTTTTCATCTAACTTGTATTGTAATTCTGTTTAACTGTATTCCGTATCTATCCAGCTCTGCTATTAGTTTGTCTACTTCTGTCTTTATTTCATTTTCTTTTGCTATGTACTTTTTTTTGTTTATGGTTGAGTGTAGCATATTGTGGCCTCTGAAAGTGCATTGAAATGCATCCCATACCACATGGGGATCTGCTGAGCCAGAATTATCCTGGAAAAAGTTGGTAATAAATGATTTTGTCTTAGTAAGAAAAGACTGGTCCCTCAGTAGGGTTTGATTGAACTTCCAGTAACCTTGTCCTCTTGAAAATTCTGTTATTGTGATATAAATGCCAATTAAATGATGATCAGAGCACAATTTCTGAATGTTGCTGTGAATGTCTGTAAAGAATTGTGGATCATCTTTGTTAGGAGCACGTATATTAACTAGCCATATCTGTTTACCATCCAGTTCTAAGTTAAGGATTATCCATCTACTAAATTAGTTTTTAATAGCAGTTTTTACATTCAGGTTAGCATAGTTATTAACTAGTATCATAACCCCTCTTGAGTTCTTTAGGCCGTGACTGTAGTATATACTACCTTGCCATTCCTTGTCTCACTTTCTTCATCTGAAATTGTAGAATGTGTTTCCTGTAGGCAGTATATGTTATAATCTTGCTCTTTTAGCCATGTCAATATAATTCTTCTTTTTGTATTATCAACTAGGATATTGCAATTGTAACTTGCTATACTAAGTTCCCCACAAACCATAGAAATAACTTTTTAATATGTGTTGGTATATTTCAGAATAAGGGCTGAGAGGCATAAGCTGTGTTTGTTTGTCCTTAGTTGTAGTGGGCCTGTATTGTTTGCATCCATATTTTTAAACTGGTTTAATGTCATAGTGTTGGTAAGGTTGGCCCAGGAGGTATATTATGTATTTGAGGTATATTCCTGTACCAGAATATCCGTCTGTCCCTGAAGATTTTCATGGAAAGAAGTGGCTTCTTTGAAGTGGCTCCCTTGCTTGCTATGCCAGTGAGATCCAATGCCCTGTCTCCCTCATTTGAGTCACAGACACCTGTATTGTTGTTTTTTGCCCTCATCTGTTTCCCTAATCACTGTCCCTATTTAAGTTTGTCTTTTCAATAAGGGTCTTGTCAGTCTTTGTTTGGTTTATAGCCATATGTAACGTTGCTCGGTTTCTGTCACGCCCTGATGGGTTTCACCTGTTCCCTTGTCCCCGCCCCCCCCACCAGGTGTTGTCTAGCTCCAATTACCCTCACTGTATTTAGTCCCTGTGTCCCCAGCTGGCAGTGCCAGATCGTCTTGTCCAGTACAGCGAAGCCAGCGTTTCATAGTCCTTGTTTCCTAGCCCTAGCCCCAGCCCTGTACCTTGCTTGTCTCTTGAGTTCCCGTTACCGACCTTCGCCTGCCCACCGACCACGTCTCTGCCCATCGTCTGATACACACCCACCAGCCCCGTTGCCGACCCACGCCTGTATTTGACCACGAACATTCTGGGTGCTCACGCATCGCACTCACCTGGATCCTGTCTGCCTTTGGGTCCTACCGGCATAATCCTGATATTTTCGTCAAGTTCTTTCTTTGTTTTGTTCTAGATCTTTTATTAAATGTTTGTTTTCCCTCACACATAGTAAAAGTGTCAGCCAAAGAACATTATTGATGTGTTGCCTAAAGCATAGTAAAAGCATTATCATAAAATTAAAATTGGCCATAATAAGTACATACATAAAAGGCTCCAAACGCACCTTATATCAAAATTGAAGAATTTTTACAGCCTACTTTTTCTCTGGGTTTCTTTCTTACTTTATAATTCTGCCTCTCACCTACTCACACAGCAAACCATCTTTAAGCACCCCCTCCCTTCATTTCCATCCATCTTGCTCTACTTTGCTGCTCTCAATCCCTGAATGCCCTTGGAAATGTTTCAAATGAACATTGATTAACTCAATCTGCTGGCCACAGTAAAAAATTAAATTAAGCCCCCATATAGGACAGCTTATATAGGGGGCGTCTCCCCAGTACACCACTGGCTCTTGATGTAAATGAAACCCTATTTTTATTTTGGTTTTTATCAAAGACTGTCATCTCACCAGCTCTACCCTTTACCTTCTTATCCTCTCAAATGTGTGGTCTAGGGATACACACACAATTACAGCATATGTTTGATTCCAGTCCAAGTACTGCATTTATTTTGTATAAACATAAGTGGACTTTCTTACCTATTACTTTTTTGTCATTGCAAGGCTTTTATTCAAAGTACAAATGAAAGGGGGACTTGTGAGATGGAGACACAGAACTGATGAGCGAATATGTGCAGGTCGCTGGGAGTGTTACTACTTTACCTGGGCTGTTGAGACAGACACGTAACTAATCACATTATAATGGGTAGATAATTCACTGGGTTGATGTGCTCTATGGAAGGACCACAACCACCTATAAGGTAAAGTGACAATAATAAACACATTTGGGAGACAGATATGTTGGCTGTGATAGTGTGGGATGTGGGTTGCATAGTAGAGATCTAGCAAATGTTTCCATGGGATGTAAAAAATATTGATGAGACTTGTAGGAGAATGGCACAAACTGGCAAAAATGTTAAGAAAATGTTTTGAGATTTACACAGTTTTAATGTGTTTGTTGAGATCTGTGTGTAGGTCTGTTGGTTTATATGGACCAAAACCAGAAGGCAAGTCACTGTGACAAGGATTTAATGAGGACATCTCACACAAGTGGAGCGAGAGGGGAATTGAGATAGAGTGAGCGATTGTGGGAGATATAGTGGGTAAAAAATCTAAACAAGACTGGAACTAAGTCAGCAGCATTAAAAATGAAGGATTAAATGGAGCAAGAGGAGGGAGAGGAACTGTAAAGCAGGAAGAAAAGAAGAAAGGGAAGGACAGAGGGAGGTAGAGACAAAGAGAAAGGAGGAGATGACTGGGTTTGCTAGACAGTGAGTTCAATTGGCCTCTCTCACTAACAACTCAACCCTTTGATCCTAATGAGGCCACAGGCTCTGTATCAACAACACTGAAAAGTGAACACACTCACGGATGCACTAAATAGACAATGAAATAGACAAGAAAATCGACCCCAGACTGAACAGAAGTATTGTGCAAATGATAGAGAAAGAACCAAAGATTAGTGCCAAAAAGAAACAAACTGAACTTAAAGGTGAAGGAACGTCAATATTGAGATTGCACCATCCATCACATTTTGAGTGAAAGTGGGCTACATGGAAGAAGACGCAGGAGAAGTCCACTTTAAAAAAAAATCAAAAAAGCCTTGAACCTGTGCAGGGCACAATGAAATCACAAGACTTGCATTGCGTTCTGGAGTGAAATGTACCGCCCAGTGACAGAAAATTCTGTCTCAGTCGCAAGTCATGGATCCTCCAAAAAGGAGAATGACCCAAAACACACAGCCTGACACAAAGTCTGATTTCTATTAAATATAAAATAGTGGATTTTTTGTGGAGGGGTACCAACAAATTTTGAGTCGAAATATGCTTGGGCCCCCCTTACTTGTAGACGACAGTTACATTATTATGATCAGTGGGCACTGCCACGCCAAGGGCCCAGTGAATCATATCCACCTTTCCCCAGGTTAGCTACGGCCCTGCTGCAATGTAAACAGGCTGTCAGTAAGACAGTGCGTACATCCTTAACATTTACATGAGAGAGAGACAGAGACACAGAGAAAAACATAAACAGACTGATTTAAATAAGCAAAGTTTGTCTCCGTTTTACCTTTTTTTTACTTTTCCCGGTCTGTTCCTGTAAATCATTTGTCTGTTTATTCAATAAAAACAAACCTTTCCTTTTAAATGAAGACTTATACCCACCACATTTATGAGTAAATGTCAGGACAACTCCTGGCCTCTGAGTCACAAAGTGTCACGTCCGGCATTTGACGGCATCGGCTTCCAAGCTGCCAACGTTCCCCTTCCCCCACCTTTTGTGTTGATTGTTTGTGATGTCCCATGTCTTCACGAACGCACCCCCCTTCATTGCGCACACCTGTTGTCTCTGTATATGTTTGCCAGTATGCATCCTGTTCAGTGTGCGTTGTTGTTACCTGTAGCAAATGTCTTTAGACTCATGTTGAGTCAACTTTGTTTTGTTACCACGTTCACAACGTTATCGTGTATCATTGTTTTGGGTTCGGACAATAAAATACCAATCCTTCACTTTGGCGCTTTGTGCCATCCTTTGGATACACTAGTCACACAAAGGCATTGGGTAGATAGTTTCACAAAAATGTCTATTTGTTTTTCAAAGATTTTCTTAGAACGACATGTGCTTCCAGACAGAACTTTCCCTAATAGATGTTGACCTTCACTGTGATGCCCGGATAATTTCTGCTCACACTGCTCAGTCTCAATATCTCTATTTATTGGAACAGTATTGTGACAAAATGTGCGTTGAGATGTATGTCCTCTCAGAAATCAACGTTCCCAAATTCCTTCATTTTAATAATAATGATTTATGATTACATTTACCCTGGGGGTTACATTTTCTCTGGCTGGGCCACTCAAGGACATTCACAGAGCTGTCCCAAAGCCAATCCTTTGTTTTCTTGGCTATGTGCTTAGGGTTGTTGTCCTGTTGGAAAATAAATATTCTGAGGTCCCAGTCTGAGGTCCATAGCGCTCTGAAGTGGGTTGCTAGCAAGGAGGTCTCTGTACATTGCTACATTAATTTCCCCCTCAATCCTGACTAGTCTCCCAGTTCCTGTCACTGAAAAACATCCCCACAGCATGATGCTGCCATCACCATACTTCACTGTAGGGATGGTATTAGCCAGGTGATGAGCGATGCCTGGTTACCTCCAGACATGATGCTTGGCATTCAGGCCAAAAAGTTCAATCTTTGTTTCATCAGACCAGACAATTTTGTTTTTCATGGCCTGAGAGTCCTTTAGGTGCCTTTTGGCTACTCTGATCCCATGTAACACCTCTCAATGCACTTTAAACTAAAACAGCTAATTTTGAAAACATGCTCACTTATTTTTACCCACTCGTACAAGCCTAACCAAGGGTTAAATCTGCCTTGAAACAAATGGCTGCTTCCAGCAGAATAGCACTGTTTTTCTATCGGTTTATCCTTGTATAACTGTAAACAAGTTTTAATAGGATTTTATACATATTTTAAGGTATTATAACGAGTTACATCGTTCCCCTCTAGACTCTCAGGTAATCTATTCAGAAGTAATTCAATATCTTTGGACTCAAATCCCTGTCATTTTCATTTCAGACAGAATACATTCCTTGACATATTATAGAAATGTAACCATTGCAGCAACCCCTAAAAACTAATCAGACAGACAAGGCGAGTCAAAGTTTATCACGAACACCTAACACCTCTCTAGCTTAGGTCTGAATACACAACCTGTCTGAGACATATTGATCAACGGATGGTCAACATATAGCAAAACATATTTCTCATGTTCCAGTTTCTCTGTTTCCAGTTTAAGTTTATTTATTTATACACTTTTATTATGGTAGTTGAGCTCAAGCATATGCTTATAGAGCAACTGCACATGGTCAGATCCAGCCTGTAAAGCAAAACACATTGAGAGGACAAACATGGCATACAGGATTCAGCATCATTAGTGTTACATATTGTCATTATGAGTTGTTCTTTCAATCAAAAATATTTATATGACATTAACCTGTACATAAATGGTGGACAGTGAGCTGCCACCAGGGTCAGAACTGACTGCCCCCTCGACCCCCTTCCTTTGTGCGCTAGTGACTCCTCTGCCTGTGTTAATGTAGCAGGAGGTGGCCCTTCTCCAGTTGTCACTGTTTCCGCGGTTTTATGTTTGCTGTGAACATATGATAAGGCTATTATAAGTGTAGGCTACATACCAGATCTTTACTGTGTATTACTGATGAGAACTATTAAAATACATAACTTGATAGAATATTTTTATATTTCATCCTGACTGGTTGCCAGGTACGCTTTCCAGTGGCGTTGCAGCTGAAACGATTGTTAGAATTAAGTTATTCTTCAGACAATACCATTTCATTCATACAGGTAGTTCTACGGCCTAGGTGCTTTAGATAGTAGATCTTAATTCACTAATTAATTAATCTACAGTTGTAGATCTCAATGATGCATGGAGAAGCCCCATAAGAGCCCCTGTACAGGGCCTCCCTCAGATAGGACCACAGTGTCACTGGACCCTCTTGTCTCAGACACACGGTTTTATGCTGCTATATTATTGTGCCGGAATTGCACAATAATATAGCAGGGTTGCACTATACATTTTCCTGTATCCTGTTCCGTTTCACACCTCTGGAGTTTTGTTGCAGATCAAGACAATACCTGACGGTTCAATCGGTGAATATGAATTTATGAATTATTATTTGTAGTCTTAAAAATCACTCAGCACAGCTAGAAGAGGACTGGTCATCCCTCCGAGCTTGGTCCTCTCTAGCATATTGTGGCAACTGCTAATGTTAAAATTGGCGGTGGGTCAGTGATGTTTGGCGAGGCATATCCTTGGAAGGTCGCACAGATTAAATTCTCAGACCCATTGTTTGACTACGCTGGTGCAGTGGGCCTTGGGTTACTCACGGTGCAGTACAATGCCTGGCCAGAGTGTGTTGACAGTTCCTGGATGAAGAAGGCGTTGAATGCCATTGACTCTTCCCCAGACCTGAATCCAATTGAGAACCTCAGGGACATTATGTATTGGTGCATATTATGCTGTCAAGTAGCGCAGCATCTCGATGATGCCCTGATCCAGGTGTGGGAGGAGATTCCCTAGGACACCATCCGCCGTCTCATCAGCAGCATGCCCGACATGATGTTGTCGGCAGTGCATACACACTACTGAATCACTTCAAGAGTTGCTGTGATGAAATTCATGCAATTTGGAACAGCCTGTAATTTCATTAATTTACTTAGATTTTCAGTTTGAGTTTGAGATCCAAGGCAAACAATTCTGTTATTAAACCCCCTTAACCCAAACAGTGCTTGCTAATTGCGTCACCTTCAGCAGGACCCCCAAGGTTATACGCCAGGATGATTTAAACCTTACAACTAAATACATGGCAACATACACAGTACAAAAATGTTGTCCCGGTAATTGTTTTAGTGTATATAGGCCCCTTAGCAACCATAGAGTCAGGATGTTGCCTAATCCGAAATACGGCACCCAACTCAAAGGCACACTACTCAATCCCCCATCACTTCCCTGGGGTGTTGGGATTTGATATGAAGACCAGGGGGAAGAGAGGCCCCTGCTTATGTTAAAACACCACTTTTAGCAGGATTTGTTCTCCCACCCAATAACCAACCAGGAATGGCTCTCTTTAGATTAATAACAAAACAACCAGTTGTGTGAAAGACTGACTATAAAAGCCTCATTAGTTGTTTAATGAGGCCATTATAAAGTCAGTCAATGTAGATGTATTGAACATAAGCCCTATGACATCTTCCTCCGGTTGTAACCAATATATTCTTTCCTGTTTGTTTAGAATATCTCCATTTTTTTTTCAGTTGGAACCTGTAACCCCTAGCAACCTAGGTCAGGTGTTCTACTTGCCCAAAAAACGTTATTGGATTTAATTAAGGGGGTGTTTGCGTGAATAGTAATCTCACATGCCGCGGGCCCTGTCAAAACGTATGACTGTCAGATCAGGTGTGACTTCAGAAAGCTGTGGCTAGGAATGCTGTTTCAGAGCACTTCTATTACTACCATGTTTTAGTAAGCCTCCTGTCATTTTGCTTTACTCTGCAAAGAGACTTACCAGATGTGATCTATGCTACTTCCTCTGTGTTACATATACTGCTGCGGCGTGGCTCTGAATCTGACCTGCTATTGTGCCCCACGTTCCTGTCCAATGAAGTATAACATGCCTGAAAAAAACGTGTGTGCTTGCAAACGTTAACTTGGTTACAGGAAGTGATGTTAGCTTGTAGGGTAAGAGGGCAGCAGACTAGAAATTGGAGAGGGAAAAACAAAAGGATTGATTTTGTCTCGAGCAGGAAAGAGAGAATGGGATTTCTGGTGTGTTACTAAACATCTTCTTTGTCTCTCTACATCTATATCTTTATCTCTTTTTAGATTTTTTTTTTACTCTCTCTCTCTGGATGAGCACTTCTATTTGCACCAGCTTTGTCTTCTGACAGTGCAATCAGAAGTGGCAACAGAGGAACCTTTTTGTCTTATGACTTAAAAAATTACTTAAACACACAGTCCTTCATTATGTGAAGCGGCAAACTTCTTTACCTCTTAGAGATTGTTTTAGCCAAAGGGGGCAATACCAGCTATTTGGGCATAGGGTGTCCTAACCTTTTGTAAATCTTTAGTTAAATAAATGATATCATGGTTAAAATGTGATTGGTTTTGTTCATTTGCATCCTCTATCTATAGATATTCTTTGTGAGAATATTTCCATATTTCCTAAAATATAAATATGTCATAATTGTTTCATGACTATATAAACAATTATACATTGGCCAGGTTGCTAGTTCTGCTCTTTTTCTGCCCAAATTGAGTCCCATACATGGTAGCCCAACTTCATGATGTACACCGCTACTGACCCAAAAGCTGAGAAGAACACTCTGCCCACTGTTAGATTCCCGTTTAAAAATGAAGAGCCATTCAAGTCAGGGGAGATTTGTTTCTTTATTAGCATGGGTCCAAGATGTTGACCTTCCATAGTTCTTACATGTTCTTCTCATGTTCATCTTTAAAGAATCTCCAAAGACTATAGGTTTAGCACAACCTTTTATGTCAGAATGCATAGGAGGGGGTCAAAGGAAATAGACAAGGACTGATAGCACATGGACTTAAGAGGCATGGACAACCCCCTTAAAGGACCACATCCTGTCCATTGTCCTTTGTTCTAATCATAAATTGTTTAAAACTTAAACCATTAACCCTTCATATTCCAACACCACAATTATGCATGGTGGTGGCTTGGTGATGCTCTAACACCATATTATCACATTAAAAATAGTTTAAAGTATTTGATGTCTTAGAGTATTGCTTTTAGTAAATTAGAATTAAGCTGACTTTACCCGCAAACCTTTGAAAATTGAAAGGAATGTATTTAGTTGCTATAGTTACATGCTAAATGTATTGAGTAGAGCATATACCATAAATAAATATTGATGAATCAGCACGTATGCAGACAAAATTATGCAACAAATGTATTCAGTAATAGTTAACCAGCCAAAGAAACTTAATGACCAAACAAATGTTACTAAGAGTCACAAAAAGCGCATTGTCCCTTTGCAGAATGTCTGAACCAGTAGACCAATTACCCAATGACCTGCACAAGGTATAGGGTAATTGAAGAATGACTAAACCTGTAGTCCAATAGAGCCCTGATAGCCCTATAACTTCTTGAACCTGCTCAAAACTGAGGCTACCATTAGTTCCGAAAGTAGCCAAAAAGATTAGAAATGATATAAAAAGAGGGTTTTAAGAACAGCACAACAGTTGTTTCTGTTGGGGGGACACGTCTGGCACTGCAGGATTTGAGTCCCTGGCGGCAAAGTGTGTTACTGATGGTAGGCTTTGTTACTTTGGTCCCAGCTCTCTGCAGGTCATTCACTAGGTCCCCCCGTGTGGTTCTGGGATTTTTGCTCACCGTTCTTGTGATCATTTTGACCCCACGGGTGAGATCTTGCGTGGAGCCCCAGATCGAGGGAGATTATCAGTGGTCTTGTATGTCTTCCATTACCTAATAATTGCTCCCACAGTTGATTTCTTCACACCAAGCTGCTTACCTATTGCAGATTTAGTCTTCCCAGCCTGATGCAGGTCTACAATTTTGTTTCTTGAGTCCTTTGACAGCTCTTTGGTCTTGGCCATAGTGGAGTTTGGTGTGTGACTGTTTGAGGTTGAGGACAGGTGTCTTTTATACTGATAACAAGTTCAAACAGGTGCCATTAATACAGGTAACGAGTGGAGGACAGAGGAGCCTCTTAAAGGAGAAGTTACAGGTCTGTGAGAGCCAGAAATCTTGCTTGTTTGTAGGTGACCAAATACTTATTTTCCACAATAATTTGCAAATAAATTCATTAAAAATCCTACAATGTGTTTTTCTGGATTTCTTTTCTCATTTCGTCTGTCATAGTTGAAGTGTACCAGTGATGAAAATTACAGTCCTCTCTCATCTTTTTCAGTGGGAGAACTTGCACAATTGGTGGCTGACTAAATACTTTTTTGCCCCACTGTATATATGTGTGTGTGTATATAAATATATATATGTATGTGTGTGTGTGTACATATGTGTGTACATATTTATATATACATCACATTGCATGATTTTTTTGAAAATTAATTGTCATTTTATTGCATGACATAATTATTTGATCACCAACCAAACAGTAAGAATTCCGGCTCTCACAGACCTGTTAGGTTTTCTTTAAGATGCCCTCCTGTTCTCCACTCATTACCTGTATTAACTGCACCTGTTTGAACTTGTTACCTGTAGAAAATACACCTGTCTACACACTCAATCAAACAGACTCCAACTTCTCCACAATGGCCAAGACCAGAGCTGTGTAAGGACATCAGAGATAGAATTGTAGACCTGCACAAGGCTGGGATGGACTACAGGACAATAGGCAAGCAGCTTGGTGAGAAGGCAACAACTGTTGGCGCAATTATTAGAAAATGGAAAAAGTTCAAGATGACGGTCAATCACCCTCGGTCTGGGGCTCCATGCAAGATCTTACCTCGCGGGGCATCAATGATCATGAGGAAGGTGAGCGATCAGCCCAGAACTACACGGCAGGACCTGGTCAATGACCTGAAGAGAGCTGGGACCATGCTGGGTCATGGATTAAAATCCTGCAGCGCACGCAAGGTCCCCCTGCTCAAGTCAGCGCATGTCCAGACCCGTCTGAAGTTTGCCAATGACCACCTGGATGATCCAGAAGAGGAATGGGAGGTCATGTGATCTGATGAGACAAAAATAGAGCTTTTTGGTCTAAACTCCCCTCGCCGTGTTTGGAGGAAGAAGGATGAGTACAACCCCAAGAACACCATCCCATCCGTGAAGCATGGAGGTGGAAACATCATTCTATGCTTTTCTGCAAAGGAGACAGGGCGACTGCACCACATTGAGGGGAGGATAGATGAGGCCATGTATCACGAAATCTTGGCCAACAACCTCCTTCCCTCAGTAACAGCATTGAAGATTGTTCGTGGCTGGGTCTTCTAGCATGACAATGACCCGAAACACACAGCCTGGGCAACTAAGGAGTGGCTCTGTGAGAAGCATCTCAAGGTCCTGGAGTGGCCTAGCCAGTCTCCAGACCTGAACCCAATAGAAAATCTTTGGAGGGAGCTGAAAGGCTGTATTGCCCAGCGAAACCTAAAGGATCTGGAGAAGGTTTGTATGGAGGAGTGGGCCAAAATCCCTGCTGCAGTGTGTGCAAGCCTGGTCAAGAACTACAGGAAGCATATGATCTCTGTAATTGCAAGCATGTTTCTGTACCAATTATTAAGTTCTGCTTTTCTGATGTATCAAATACTTATGTCATGCAATAAAATTAATTACATAAAAATCATACAATGTGATTTTCTGGATTTTTGTTTTAGATTCTGTCTCTCACAGCTGACATGTACCTATGATACAAATTACAGACCTCTACATGCTTTGTAAGTAGGAAAACCTGCAAAATCTGCAATGTATCAAATACTTGTTCTCCCCACTGTGTATATATATATATATATATATATATATATATATATATAAATATAAAGGGCTGGGGGAATTACCATTTTAATCTTTGCGATTAATTAGAAATGTTTAATGCGTTAAAATAATTTCACGCATTTAATGCTGGAACTTTTTTGTGTGAATCACAAACACTATGGCCTCGGTTTTAACCACTTCCTTTTGTAACAGCTTTTGGGAGTTAGTGATGGGAAGTTCAGATCTACTGACTAGTATCTTTGAATCTCGGTCAGCAAAATAAAATATTTTTTCACTTCATTTTGTTTAGTTTTTTCTATTGTCTCTATTTGGTCCATTAGGATTGTTAATGTGGTCTAGTTAAAACCATCTATATACATTTTTTTATAGTTATGGCATATATTCTAATGTTTTACTGTGACTGTGGAAAATGAGCAGGGTTGGACAAGCGGCTAGCAATTCCACCCCACATAATGTAAAGTCTTTTGATTAAATTTGATATTCTAACATTTAACAATACAGGACATTTATCTAACGTGGGTCCTGACCGGGGGTGCCCAAAATCTTCCTATGAAGGGCCAATAATCTAACTTTACTGAGGGCCGAAAAGTAACATTGCATTATACCAAACGGTATTATATGGCATGGTTGTCCCAATCATAGATCTCCACGGGCCCCCCTGGTCTAGACAAATCATTGAAGTCATAAAGTGAATTCGAGAAATGATGGTCTATTTTAATGCCCCCCCCCCAAAAAAAAAAAAAAAACTAACAAGAATCAACAGGGTTCATGGGTACAGCCGTGGCCAAAGGTTTTAAAAATTACATCTATTAATTTTCACGAAGTCTGCTGCCTCAGTTTTTATGGTGGCAATTTGCATATACTCGAGAAAGTCAGGAGTGATCACATTAATTGCAATTAATTGCAAAGTCCCTCTTTGCCATGAAAATTAACTTAATCCCCAAAAAAACATTTCCACTGCATTTCAGCCCTATCACAAAAGGACCAGCTGACATCATGTCAGTGATCCTCTTGTTCACACAGATGAGTGTTGACGAGGATAAGCCTGGAGATCACTATGGCATGCTAATTGAGTTAGAATAACTGACTGAAAGCCAGACTTTAGGGCGTCCAAGAAAGTCCAGCAAGAGCCAGGACCGTCTCTTAAAGTTGATTCAGCTGCAGGATCGAGGCGCCAACCGGTGCAGAGCTTTCTCAGTCATGGCAGCAAGCAGGTGTTAATGACAGTGAGGCAAAGACTTTTGGGCAGCAAAGAAGCCACTTCTCTCCAGGAAAAACATCAGGGACAGACTGATATTCTGCAAAAGGTACAGGGATTGGACTGCTGATACCCCAATTATTTGGGGCATCCATTAAAACAAGTGTCTGGAGAAGAAAAGGTAAGCGCTACCATCAGTCCTGTATCATGCCAACAGTAAAGCATCCTGAGACCATTCATGTATGGGGTTGCTTCTCAGCCAAGGGAGTAAGCTCACTTTTGTGCCTAAGAACACAGCCATGAATAAAGAATGGTACTGTTCTGTGCCCACCTCCTTGATGGTAACTGGTGAGCTCACTGGAGCTGGGGGAACGCAACAGCCTGTGTCAAAACCCTCTGGGAGTGCGATTGGGGTAATAAGGCAGCAAACAACAAGTTCGGGTTTACCTTCCTTCACTGGGAATGGCTTTAGTTATTATTAAGTAATGAATATAATTAACATACATATATACAAACACAGAATACCACTTAATGGAGGTAAAGGAGAAGCGCCGAACGAACAAGCAACAAAGCAAAGAAACAAAAGTCCCTATTCTTCCCTACTCCTTACCTGCCTAGCAGTCAGTAAACTACCGCCTACATGAAACCGTAGGGGGACACCCACTCGTATATAACAGTGGTTATCCCTTCTATGGGTTAGACCAGGGGCAACCTTAATTATCCAAAGAGCTATTTTCCCCTATTTGTCACGAAATAAAATTAGTCTGGAGCCACAAAAGATATTTGATGTCACAGTCTATGCAGTTTTATATACAGTTATATTATATATTTGTCATGTCCTGGCTGGGGCCCCAAGCCTTCTCTGTGCCTTGGGCTATCTCTTTGTGTTCTGGATTAAATTCACTTTTCATTTACAAAATGTCTGCGTTTGGTTCTGCACCACACCTGAACCGTGATAATATTCAAAAACTATGGTTTGTTGCATTTATGTAATTATTGAAAATTTTTATACGTGATATCAATACCAAATTCTCTTAGGAGAAAAAAATATTTAGGTAAAAAGAAAAATGCAGGTCTATATGGGTCCTCCCCATGGTTGTGGAAAATAAATAAAATTAAAAGTAACCTGCTTTGACATAACATATGCCATAGCTGCAATTCAATATCTTAAAGAGTAAACCAGGCCAGTTCAGTGCGCTGTAATTCTCAGCTTTTTTCCTCCTATATAACCATCAACCATCACCCATAAACATAATAATACAACTACAAACTTTGTTCCACCCCACCTGGCTACTATCAGTTTAGGATCTAAAATAGTTGACAAAATCTATGTTTTAAATATTTATATTATATAATATATTTTCAGTGACAGTATCACTTTAAATTCCAAGATAAGAGCGGTTCCCTTTGAAATATTGTCCATTATTCCCATGTTTTTTTGTCAAAGCCCTGAAGAGCCGCAGCAAAGCCGTTAAAGAGGCGGTTGCGGCTCTTTAACCTTGGGTTGCCGACCCCTGGGTTAGACAAACAGGTAGAACACAGGTCAGAGGGTGGAGGGTGGAGGGTGGAAGCAGGAAAATCACAACAAACATTTAGGTGTCAGAACAAAAGTGTGGCTGGTCACTCTCTTCCTTCCTCTCCTCTCTTCCTCGTGCAAACACCAACTACTTCAACTATAGGTGCTGCTAATCGTCTGCAGGTGTGGCCACTTCAGTGGCCCAGTAGCTACGCCCATCTTGTTATCTGTAATCACAGTTACTTACCACGCAAACACCCAATCATGCACTCACACCAAACAACACAACCAACATGGAACGTAACAGGTACCAAAACATCCTTTGAGAGCAACTTCTTCCAACCATCTAAGAACAGTTTGGTGAAACAAACAGTGCCTTTTCCAGCATGATGGAGCACCTTGCCATAAGGCAAAAGTGATAACTAAGTGGCTCAGGGAACAAAACATTGAGATTTTGGGTGCATGGCCAGGAAACTCCCGAGACCTTAACCCTATTAAGAAACTTGTGGTCAATCCTCAAGAGTTGGGTAGACAAACAAAACCCCACAAATTCTGACAAACTTCAAGCATTGATTATGCAAGATTGGGCTGGCTTTAGTCAGGATGTGACCCAGAAATTAATAGACAGCATGCCTTGGCGAATTGCAGAGGTCTTGAAGAAGCGTCAACACTGCCACTATTGACTCTTCAAAAGTCAATAAAACTAAAACTAGTGTTACATTCCCTCAGGTGGAAGGGAGACGTAACCACGCCCACCGTCATCAACAGGAACTCTGTACACCTGTAACTTACACCCACACACACAGGGAAGGTAGCAAGAAGGGGAGACAACAAAAACATGGCACATGTAACACTACAAAAGAGGGTTTATGACCCCTGTATCCTTCTGTAGCAACAGTTACTTTATCAGTCCCTTTTACCATCTGTTCTTGCTATTACTTTATTGTTCTTAGATCTATAGGAATTTGCTATTTGGGACTGAATAACGTGTTATTTGCATAAGATGAATCAGCAAATACGTTGTCTCCAACCAATCTGTATAAATATTGTATGTAGCTATGAAATAGTTAGAGATACTTCCCTGTCCCTTTGATTGATTGATTTATTGCTTGTTGGGCCCTGTCCGGGGCCTCCCTCGGATATGGCCACAGTGCCACTTGACCCCAGTCTCAGCCAAAAACATTTTATGCTGCTATAGTAGGGTTAGTTCACTTCCATAACTCTATGGAATGCACTCTTTAACAACTTTCCTTGTCTCCTGTTGTGTTTCGACTTAAAAGGACATGAGGTCTTACACCTGTGGAGTACCAGGCTAAAAAAACTGTCTTTTGTAACTGTGTTTTGTAAAAGCACTTTGTGACAACTGTTGATGTAAAAAGGGCTTTATTTGATTTTTTGACTGACTTTGTTGGTAGGGAACTAGACTCTCATTGCAAGTAAATAATCCTGGGCATGATTATTACAATCTCCCGGACCAAAATTATAAATGGAGGTAAGAGCACAATACAAAAAATAAAACAAAGACAAAACAAAGTACATAATAATACTATAGACATTTAATAAATAAAGTAAATGTAATTCTCATATAACTTATATCTTATTTTACTCAACGATAACCAGAAATATAGGTTTGTTATTTTAAACAAATGCAACATTGAAATACATATTTTTTTTAAAGATAGCAGAGATATTTAAATATGAAACATTAATGCCATAGGTTATATGTTATCAGCCCTGGCATCAACCTGACAGTCTGTATCCTTCATCCTTTACAATCAAAACATTTATGCACCTTATCAAACTGTTATTTTTCAGTACAAGCTGCAAGGTACTAATATGCAACAGTAATAGAATAGCAATAGCATCAGTATAAAAAAATAGCATGGGAAACTTGGTATACCTGACCAACTAACTGCAAGGTGCAGTCTGTGGCCAAAGCACTGCAACTTGGTCCATTCGATCAGGGCGGCAGCCTTCACAATGTTGACTGCATTGTTGTTATACAGACTAGACGACTTTCATCTGAGCCACAAGCAGAAAAACCTCTTTCATCCCCGTTGCGATGTTCTCACTTGTATAATCCTCTGGGAAGAATGCAGTTTGCAAACAGCGACAGGTCAGCCATATGTAGGGTTTTGTTGTCTGGCTCGACCAAAAGCCCGTAGTCGCTGCATAATATTCCACGTGACAGCTGTTTCAATTTGTGTCTTGCATTTCTCGTACAGCTCTGGGATGGCAACTTGAGACAAATAGTTGCGTGATGTTATTGCATACTGCTTGTCAAGCGGATCATGTTTTTTAAAACCCTCTTTGGAAATTGTGTTAATTGTCTTTCGCAAGGTGAAATGTTATTGAATCTATGATTTCTCTGCCGTTTGGAAACTTTCTCTTATCGTGTAACACTGGAAAAGGCATCCAAAATAGTTTTTTGCTTTGGACGGCATTCAGGTCTGGCTTTGCACTTGTCATACAAAGATTGGTGCTACAACAAACTCCTTGTTTTAAAATAATAATAATAAACCCTGTGTATCCAATAACCCAAACATCGGAGTACATTACGTAATACAGATTTTATTTTCCTTTCAAACTCAATAGACATTGTAAACTGATATGTTTACTAAATCGCATGTTCTGCGATGTGACTATTGCGGTTGCGTACATGTCTGAAAAAATATATTGTGCAGCCCTAGCGTGGCAGGCCAAATCAAAGGTCTCCCTAGCCCTAGTTTAGGCAATCCTGCACTAGAGGATGGATATGGGGCAGGGAGAATGTTTTTGTTATTTCTTACATGGGTACTCAGTTTGTTATATTTTGACTGATAATGAGTAAATAATTCTGCATCAGGTTCTGTTCCAGTAAGTTTGAGAAATGTTAACAGAATTTAAAACTGTAAGAGAGACACAGACCCTGAAGCCCGGACCCCTGGGGTGAGTCACTCACTCACACTAACGCCTGTGTGGTGGTGAGAGGGCTGTGTAAATTAGGAAAGATTTTACATTATCCAAACTGTAATTCCAATTCAGCTTTCACAAATTCTGTTTTGGTTCCTGTTTGAGTGTTAATAGGAGAGATCATAAAGAAACAGGAGACAACTATTACACATTGTCTGAAACTCAGTAGGCAGGACACAAGATGCAGAGTGAGTTGAGCAGAACATCCTTTTATTTGTTATCATTCACCCCACTTAAACTCAGCTAAGCAAAACAACAAAAGAAGAGACAAACTGTGGTGGGCGGGACAACAACGCCCAAACAGGTGGAGGGTCCGCCCCCAGAGCTAGACACGACCCTGGGATCGGTGGAGGCTCCCCCCCGCAGAGCTGGACACGACGCTTGGATCGTGAAGGCCTCGCCTCCGGAGATGGATGCAATGCCGGAACCGGTGGAGGCTCTGCCCCCAGAGCTGGATGAGGCAACGAGACTCCAGAGTGGAGGCCAAAGTGGAGTCCACACCTGCAAACAAATAATAGCAACTTAAATGTGCTCCCCAATTATGGACAACTGGTTACAGTTGCCCCCAATTTGGGTGAACAAACCAGGTGGCAGGTCCTGACTGTGAGCCCCGGGCAAGGAGAAGGCCAGAGGCCCCCAGCCAGGACCAGACATTGTCTAATGACAGGTAACAGTAAAAAGCAGTGAACTCTTACATCAGGACTGTTAGCTCCAAACAATCCCAGTTGAGACTTTCTTAAAAATACAGTGGAGGAAAAAAAAATGTTGATCCCCTGCTAATTTTGTGCATTTGCGTACTGACAAAGTAATTATCAGCATTTCAAATACATTATACATTGATTTTCATTTTACTCAGTGAAATAAGTATTTGATCCCATTTCATTCAGCAAGATTTCTGGCTCCCATGTGTCTTTTATACAGGTAACAAGCTCAGATTAGTAGCACTCCTTTTAAGAGAGTGCTCCTAATCTCAGCTCGTTACCTGTATAAAAGACACCTGTCCACAGAAGCAATCAATCAGATTCCAAACGCTCCACCATGGCCAATACCAAAGAGCTGTCCAAGGATGTCAAGGCTGAAATGGGCTACAAGACCATCGCCAAGCATCTTGGTGAGAAGTTTACAACAGTAAATTTTGTGATTATTTGCAAATGAAAGAAACACAAAATAACTGTCAATCTCCCTCAGTCTGGGGCTCCATGCAAGATCTCACCTTGTGGAGTTTCAATGATCATGAGAACGGCGAGGAAGGTCTGGTCTCCAATGCCAGGTCTCTACTAAAAAGAGAAAACTGGATGCATCTAAATGAAACAACTACAGACCTACTTCAAATCACCCTTTTATAGCCAAGATCATTGAGAAGGTTGTCTTCAATCAACTCAGCAACTTTGTGAACTCAAATGGTCTCCTAAACAAATTTCAGTCAGGCTTTCCGACCTCACCACAGTACTGAAATGGCTCTAAATTGAAATTCTGAATGATATACGGCTTAATACCGATTCAGGTAAAATAATAGTCCTTGTTCTATTATTTGATACTGTACTCTTATCGACAGGCTGGAAAATTGGGTAGGACTGCCCGGGACAGTCCTTAATTGGTTTAGGTCTTATTTGGATGTTTGAAGTTACTTTGTCACTATTGGCAATCACAAATCTTATAGGGTGGCTATGACATGCGGAATTCCCCAGGGATCAGTTCTCGGACCGCTTCTCTTCAATCTCTATATGCTACTGTGGAATTCATTATTAAAGATATTAGGTCTGGACTGAAATCATGTCGTTGAGGAGTAGACTCCTAAAAAAGTAGGCTCAAGGGTTAATAAGTTACTTGGGGCATTCCATAAGAAGGAGGGGGGTCAGGAAGTTAGAAGGATAAAACAAAGGACACTGTTTATCTAAAAACCTATAGAGTAACTTTTAGGCTGACCACCACACATGGGACTGATCAAGTGACCCAGGAA
>JACXGK010005207.1:0-34104 GCA_016801125.1 Novumbra hubbsi | reverse complement strand
GACAATGACCTGAAACACACAGCCACGACAATGACCTAAGACACACAGCCATGACAATGTGACTTTGCGTCTGTAAATGTCATTGAGTGGCCCAGCCAGAGCCTAGAACTAAGCCCCATGGAACATCTGTTGGGACACCTGAAGAGTGCAGTTCACCCATGCTTCTCATCCAATCTGACAGAGCTTGAGAGGATCCACAAGGATGAATGGTAGAAACTTGATGTGCAAAACTGAATAAACATTCTCAATATGTATGTACAAATGTATTTAACATTTTCAATGAATTGGCACAAATGTCCCAAAAGATGTAGATTTGTGAGAATTCATGGCAAAAATAAATAAATGTAATTATAAATTAAGTGCTTGACACAAAAGGTAGAGAATGGGGAGGGGACAGAATCCTTCCGAATGCACGATAAATATATGTCAACTGAAATATAGAGGTTTACCTCTTGCAGCAATCTATAACATGTATAGAGAAGCCCACAGGTGTGCAGACTACAACACAATCCATAGCATAGGACTAAGACAAATCAGAGAAGAGATGCAACAACAACCACTCTGTAAAATATACTGACTATAGAATGAATGTCAAAATCCATGGATAGAAAGTCAGGGTACTGAGAGACCAGGAGAGAGGGATAGGTTCTTGAATGTATTTCAGGATACATTTTCAAGTTGGACCAGTATAAAAACGCACTCAATAGAGTTGCTCGCGATAAGAGCATCTGCTGAATGACCTGAGTGTATGTTACAGAGGTGAGGCTTGTACGTTCTTTCGGCTCATTGCTCCCACTACTCTTTGCCGAGGCATCAAGCTGGACTGTCCCAGCTTGTACGTTCCCTCCTGGGAAACCTTGTCACAGGCATGTAACAATTTTTCCTGTCTCTGAACTTTTCACTCAAGGTGGTGCTGGTAGAATTAAAAGTGGTAGTGCAGTGGTGGTGGTGACAGTAGGTGGAGGAGTAATTGCAGGAAATACATTCCACAACATATCACAAAGGGAGATATAACCTAATTGGTAGTCTTGTTTCTTGTTCTTATTATTTTGTGTGTCTGTGTGTGTGTGTGTGTTCGTGCTTGTATGCCTGTGCAATTGCACGCATACGTTATACTGTGCTCTCTGCTTTGGAATTAGCCACTGAGACAAGAGCGTCTTGAGCATGCTTCTCTTGTACTACCATAACCCCATAGCTACAAATGATTAGTGTAATGATCTCTTTTTATTCTATGGGCAATTTGTAAGGGAGCCAGAGCAGGATCAAATAGACCAGCACAAGCTCACACTGAATAGACTACTAATAAAATGGCTTTCACTAAAACTGGAAGAAAGGCATGGATGAAGCTAAGTTTTTTTGAAGTATAGTTACACGTTTTTGTGGAATTGCTGTTTGGTAGTGTGAATGTAGAGCATTTTGTTTTTGTATTATGAGGCTATGTATGGGAGTGTGTGTGTTTGTGTTTGTGTGAAATCAGAGCCTCTGGGGGAGTTTCAGAGAAGCTAAAGTGTACTACTCTAGCAGTACCAGTACCTGGGGCGGATCTCTTTTCGTGCCAGCTCAATATTTCCTTACAACAGAAATTGAATTACACCAGTAGATTGGATAACGCAGGATGAAAGGGAAAACGTTGCTCGTCCATTAAACGTGACAGCGATATTATCTTCCTCTTACTTCCCCTCTCTCTCTGTCCCTTGCTTTACTCTCTCGGTCTCTCAGGTAATTCATGATGTGATTCTATTTCTATTTGAACAACCTTTTCAGCAAATAGTCATAATAAAAAAGCGCTTAATGTTGTCCATTTCAAGAAAGTACAGTAGTTATTAATATTAATGCTGTTATCAAGGCTATCAATTCCAAACAATACAGTGAAACATTAGCAATAGACTGGCTTCATGGGTTGATTGTTCTGTCTCTTGTCCCTCTCGAGTATATCCCCCTTTTCTGCCATTCACGTTTCTTAATGCACTCTCAGACAAATATGCTTATTTAGTTTTGTTTTAATTGACTTGGCAAAAGTCCGACCAGCCATTAGAGAACACAGTGTCGAAACAACAGTAAATGTAGAGAGATGGGTTAGAGAAGTATGATGCATAGGATACAAACCGATGTCGATGTCTGCGGTTTAAAAGGCCAGAATACCTTAAGCCAACGAGCTGAACGTTTAGGCCACAGGGTAGGGCTTTTAGGCCACAGAGTAGTGCTTTTAGGCCACAGGGTAGGGCTTTTAGGCCACAGGGTAGGGCTTGTAGGCCACAGGGTTGGGCTTTTAGGCCACAGGGTAGGGCTTTTCGGCCACAGAGCTGAAAGTGTAGGACACCGAGCTGCTGAATGTGCGCAAGTCTGTCACAATAACGCACAACGTTTAAATTGTCCCCGTCAGAAAATAGGTATGTTCCGGAGAGAGCGCGAATGGAGGAGACAGAAAGAAGAGGTTGAGGGAGAGAAAGCCGAGCCGTGAATCACAGATTTAACGCGGTTGACTTGGGGAAGCAATCTGGCAAAGATCCAGAGTGGCGGGTGAAGGGGAGAGAGGGGTGAAGAGGGGCAGAGGGGTTAGAGGAGGGGAGTGAGGGAAGGGCAGCGAGGAGGGGCAGAGGGGTTAGAGGAGGGGAGTGAGGGAAGGGGAGCGAGGAGGGGCAGAAGGGTTAGAGGAGGGGAGTGAGGGAAGGGCAGCGAGGAGGGGCAGAAGGGTTAGAGGAGGGGAGTGAGGGAGGGGCAGAAGGGCAGGAGGCATAGAGCACCGTCCTGCTGTGCAAATGACTGCCGGTGAGGTTGTGCCGAATACACATCCACACACACTCAGGCTATTATCCATGGGTTCCTCCCCATGGCACGCCCCAGTGGGGGAGCGACAAACAAACACTTAACCTTTACCGCAGTACAGTGCTGATGGACTCGGCGTTACTGTTACTGGTTTGGGTAAAGGTCGACGCAGTTCTGATGTATTGGAGGCAGGAAGGGAGGGAGTCACCGAGCTACAAAAATACAGTACCAGTTAAGAGACTTATCATCTCGGGTTGTAGCTGGCTAACCCGGAGGACTTGGAAATCGAGTTTCCTCTTCGACAGTGCTTCCGCAATCATTTCTGTTGTTTGCGCAATTGGGATTTGCTTAACCTATTCAAGCACTGGAAATAATAAGCCGGAGATGTCAATGTGCGGCAGGTCAATTGAGAGCGAGGTGCTGCAGCAACCGTCTGCTTTCCCAGCATCTCTCACAAGTAGACACGTCAACACACACTAGTGTCCGTGTGTGTAATTCAGCTCTTTGTGTAAGTGGAGGACAACGAGGATAGGAACATGTGTGTGTGTATGTCTGTAGTATATTTGTATGCACGCGTGTGCTTATATGTCTGCGGAATGTACGTAGACACGTGTCCTGGGATTTGGGTGATATAGCGTGCTACTTTAGGACAAGGTGTGAGTGTGGATTTAATTCATATGATTTTTTCAATTTAATAATTTATTATGAGGGGTGTGTGTTTGTGTCAGAAGGACAGAGAGTGTGTGGGTGGTCTAGAAATTAGTATACCCTGCATACAGTATACATCAAGGATATATATCAACCTGAAAATGTTCTTTAAAAAGTACAAAACAAAATGTTAATGACTCTCCCGTCTGCTTTAGATTTGCTGACATTGCATATACTCTGGGCGTTTGTGAAAGAGAAAATAAATGTTTAGCCAGCATTAGCCATCAAGAATTACCCAGTACAATTTAAATGTGTTCTATATAGGCATTTGTGTTTCCTCTGTTGTCACCTTATTTCATGCATTTACTTCAAACAAAATAAATTTTGTTTTGCAAAACTACAATAAATAGTGAGGTTGGGCTAAATTGCACTTTCTAAAATAACCCTTTCATTTCTTCTGTCTGTAGAAACACACTTCACAATTACATGATTCTCTTCCTGACAGTGAGCACTGAGTGCCTGTCTTTGTACTTCTGTTGTTATACCGGTCCATCTGAGGGAAACAATCCAACCCAAGACATCCTCACTGAGGGTGCCCTGCTCAGCCAAATGAGCCGCACCCTGTCTTTTGGAAATACTTAGCTTCAAGGCGAAACAAGTTTAGGAACGCAGAGCAAAAAGAAAAGGGATTGCAATCCAAATTTAATACATATTGTCATTGTCCCAATTGTTGCCTTAGCTATTTTACAGGGCCTGTGCTTTTTTTTGTGCTGTTAATTGCTTTGGCAGTGCTTTCGCTGGGTTTTGCCAATAAAGCACCTTGAAATTGAAAAGTGAATTGGAACTGAATGGAGGCAGTGGATTCTCACTGCACTGCAGCTGGCAAGGATGGATTAAGCTTGGCACAGTGTGGGGACTAGGGGGAGGTTTGGGGAGTGCGCTCTCACTCGCACAAATATGTGAGTCCATGTGCTTGTAGGCATCTGCACACGTCTGTATGTGTGTGTGTTCCCGCCTGTGTGTGTTGTCTCCCAGGGTTTTCAGGGCTCAATTAGTTCAGCCCAAACACAAATCCAGACTCAGGGCTTACCAGGTCTATCTGGGATGAGGCCGCAAAACAATGGGGCTTTTCCGCACCTCAGAACCCCCCCTGAAATTCCTTCTCCTGTCCCGCTTATCCCGGAGATCCCTGACACAGGAGGCGGAGGTAAGCTGATCCCACCCTGTATTACGACTCAGCCGTCCTCACTCTTCCAGGTCAAGTGTGGCGTTTGTCCAATGTCGCCCTGTCTTGTATACAGGTCTTCTTGTTGTCAAGGGTGACTGATTCGCAGACACTGAGAGTGTACATTTCCATTCCAACCAGATATAGTCCCAGCGCAGGCATTTGTGTTTTTATGTTGTCGCTGAGTGTTTATTAGTGATAATGTTTGCTTTCAAATACCCAATCGCGGCTAAAAGCCTTGCAATTTCTTCAAAGTATACACACTGTCTCTAAAAACAAGTTGAAATTGACCATTACACTTATTTTGTCACTGTTAATATTTCTGAATTTTTGACTCAGAACTTAATAAATGTTTTCAAACTGTAATACTACCCCGATTCACTGAGTTGGTGAGAGACGGTGCATTTTGAAACTACTAAGGTCAGCCTGAATAGGTGTAGCAGCTGATCAAAGAGTGTAGCAGTTGATCGATGTTTGCTGTGGTACTGAATATACTCAGTCTGTTGTGTTCTTTTTGGAAGCACTGAATACGGCACGGAGATATTCCCTCGAGATATTTCTGATGCTAGTTGCAAAGTCAGTGGATTTACCAAACCTGATGAATACATCCAGAATGTGTAAAACGGCGCTCCTTTTAAGATCAGGTGAATTGATAAGGTGAATAAATGTTATTTTTAATCTGACAATAATAATGACAATAATAAAATGCATACCTATTTCAACGCATCGAACATATATGCATTTTTATTTTCAAAATAGTGCTAAATTACATGGTGAAGCAAAATGTCAGTCATTGGTTTCTACTATGAAGATAAAAAGCCAACAAATATGTCATGCATTCACTATCAGCTAGCTAGCTAGTTAGGCCTTCTCGTCTTGGATGCTTCACAAGCGGAGAAAAAAAGAATGATGCGCTAGGAACCATATTTAGAAATGTGGTGGTGCTGCATTGGATGCAGCATTTCCAGCGAGAATTTCCCAACAACAGTGTGACCTCAGTGTTTTATGTTAATGTACACTCTAGAGTAATTCTGTTTCCACTAGGAGTAACACAATTAGGAATTAGGTACTTGTATTGGGGAGGAAGGACTAAACTTTCAACGACCTACATCAAAGCTTGACGAAAATATAATCATCAACTTTGCATGGTTGATGTCAGCAATGCCTGAAATTAATGGAGTTCTTGATTTAGATCAAGAGAGGTGGGACATTCCACACACAAAACAAAGTATTAATAGTTTTGTGTTTAAAATAAGTTAGCTAATCCGGAAGAGTGGTTTCTTTCAATAAACACAGATACAGACCAGATTGAAACCGTTTAAGCCCCTTCTTCTCCACTGAGCTTCCAGGCAAATCAATGTACTCTAATCATTTGTGGGGTTGGTTTACTGTATTAGGACAAGATGCAAATTGAGTAAGTTTATTCACAGTGTGTCTTATGTTTAGTAATACGTTTTGCTCTTAGTTTACAGCCCCTTTGTTTTCCGTGTACAATTCGTGTTTGTTTTGTTTGAATAGATTCACTTTTCTATCACAAAATGTACGCGCATGGTTCCGACACCCACTACGGCCGTGACAGAATAAACCACCTTAAAATGGAACCAGCTACATTTCGCGAGCAGCATCAGAAGAGAGGGGAGTATATGTGGAATGGAGATTGGGGCTCAGAATCCCTCTCCTCCGATGATTGAGGGGCAGAGTACGAGGACTGGGAGCTCCCCAATGATGATCCAGGCTGGGGTGTCATTGGGAGGTGGAGAAATCCACCTTTCACCCTGGCTCCATGGGTCACCTCGGCACCCAGCACAGCTGCACTCCAGGGGCCCCCCCAAACAAATTTATGGGGGGGCTAACAGGGTCCCTTGGGGTGCCATGGCTGGAAACTGCGGGGAGGTGCTCCCACATGTCTCCCTGGTTGGGGAGCAGGCTGGCCAGACACCCCGGACAAGGGCCTGGCACAAAGGCTGCCTCCTCCAAAGCGTCTGCTCGTCGCCCCGCCGGCGCCCCAGGTCCTGCTTGTCACCCCAGGTCCTGCTTGTCGCCCCGCCGGCGCCCCAGGTCCTGCTTGTCGCCCCGCCGGCGCCACAGGTCCTGCTTGTCGCCCCAGGTTCTGCTTGTCGCCCCGCCGGCGCCCAAGGTTCTGCTTGACCGCCTGCCATCACAGCACCTGCCCCACGACACGCCTTCATCCCGGTGCCTGCCCCATGGCCAGTCTCCCGTTGCCTGCCCCACGGGCCAGGCCACGGGCCTCAGAGGCCGAGCCGCCACCTGTGACTCCCCCGGCCGAGCCGCCTCCGCTGACTCGCCCCGCCTTGAGAGGGGGGCTCTGTCACGGCCTGGCTGGGGGCCCCTGGCCATCTTTGTGCCTTGGGCTCACAGCTAGGACGTGCCGTGCTGTTGTTCAGGGCTCCCCAATCAGAGACAGCTGTTGTCAGTTGATGTGATTGGGGAGCCTACTAAAGCTTAGTCGCTATCCACACCCAGTGTGGTTTATTGTTTGTGATATGCCACAGTTTGTGGCCACTGTCACTTTTGTTTGTTTTCTGTTCTTTAAGTAAGTTTATTCACAGTGTGTTTTATGTTTAGTTACACGTGTTTGCTGTTAGTTTACAGCCCCTTTGTTTTCAGTGTACAGTTCGTGTTTGTTTTGTTTGAATACATTTGTTTTTCTATCACAAAATGTATGCGCATGGTTCCGACACCCACTACGGACATGACACTGGTCTGATGAATAATGTTTAATTTTACACAAGTGGATGGCCATACATACAACATGATCAAGCAAAGCCGTGACGTCATCCTATACATACACGCATAGAAATATGCAGAATAACAAAACTTGGTAAAATGATGGAATTATACATATAACAACCTGTAGGTTGAGGAAACGTGTAACATAATACTGGCCAGTAGAACAACACTAACATTCACAATGTCACGCGATGGTGGAATGGAGGAACCAAGCGCGGGCTTAACTCACACGTATAATAGGTTTAATCAAATAAACACTGAATAAGGACATAAATACCTACAAAGTAAAGCGCTGTTGAGCATGAGTGAAACAAAAGCATCAGGTGGCACATAACAAAGTTAATACACCACAGGACAACAGGAGGTCACATTTATACACCCACACATCAACAACAAGGGGAATCAGGTGTGGGTAATAAAAGACAATAAGTGATATATGAGAAAGAAAAAAGAAAGAAGGGGAAACGGAATGTCCAGGAAACGTAAACGGCCACCAACGCTAGACCGTCACACAGACATCATTACTCCCACCTTCCTAAAGGGATCTGAAAGGTAGGCTATGAAGGTCTCCCTTCACACATATATTTTTTATGTTTTATTTATTCAAATTTGGATCATACCACGCTACAATTGTAAGGGAGCAAAACACAACAATCATTTCAAAACAACAAATATTATATCCTGTGTTTTTCACACATGTTGGTAAAGCATTAAGCATTTCAAATACATTTTCTCAAATTCTCTGATTGATCAAAGGCCGTCCACATAATTGATTTATTTTCAATATGACGCATTTAAATGGTAGTGCATTAGTTTATGGCGGCTATGTTGCGTTAACACAACGCAAGTTGGAACAGCCTATGAGGTCAATTATTATTATTTATTTTCAGTGTTTGAATCCAGTCCTCATTTTGTTTGGTGATATTGTTCTCAACTAATAACACAATTTAAATGAAATATTTAGATCTTTAACATATTTTGTTTATCGAGACCAGATGCGTGATTGGGAGTGTTCCCTTACATTTCTGGGGCAGTGCATATACCAAGAAATACATAGGCTTGATTCAGTGTTGGATGAAAAATCTGCACCTCTCCAGGTAGTGTTTTTATATTGCAGTCTAATAAGCGGTCATTGTACTTGATCAAAGCACAATGAATAGAGATGGTAGAGTTATGGCTACTAATACTTGTAACTTTCCATTTAGATTTATATGGGCTACAAATAGATGCTGCCAGTTATTTGGTAAGGAATGTAATGTCCTTGACAATCGTCCCTTGTCTTTGTTCGTGGCATACAGGCAAGGCTGGCTCCAAGGTGAAGTTGAGTAATTTAGCAAAAGTTCCAAGTGTGATAATGACTTTATCATTACCACGTTTTAGGAGCACAAGCCCATTGACATTGTACATGTTTGAGTGTGTGTGTGTATGTGTGTGGGAGGGGGGGGGCTTATTGTACCTATTGTACCTGTTACTGTAAACAACAGATGGCACTCCACAGTTCCCAAGATATACTCACACACAAACTCCTGACATTACCTCTGCAACAAACACAAAGACAGACACTACCTAGGAGCATCTGACGTCATTCAGTGTAAAAAGTATCCAGAGTTGAGAGAAGTTTCCAGCACTTCTATAAGTAGAGCAGTACTTGCAGAAATGTTTTGCATTGTCTGCCTGTAAGGTATTGATTGTTGTGTCATTTTTTGTAATTATTTCCCCCTGACCCCCGTTTTGTCAAATGAGCGTTTCGGGAGAATTACATGAACAATAAAGACTACTTAAAGAACACCAAAGCCACAATGTGGGTAATAATTGAGTAAAATAATAAACTAGAATAAAAAAAAATCCATCTTACCAGCTCTATTCCCTTTATGCCTCAAAACTTTCATTTTCTGTTGCTGTGTGGTTACAAAAACAACCTGTTGCCATGTTCAAACTCACATGTTTATAGTTTAAGCACGCATACGTGAAAGTATTCACAGCTTTTTCCTCATGTTGTTATGTTACAGTCGTATTCCAAAATGTATTACATTTATTTTTTCCCTCAAAATTCTCAGAAAGACAAGGTATAAAAAGTAGTTTTTTTTATTTTTAAGAAACAACCTTTTTTTATTTTGTCATGTTGGGTATTGTGTGTAAATATTTGAGGGAAAAAGCTATCAAAAATAACAAAATGTGGAAAAAGTGAAGCGCTGTAAATACGTTTCCAAATAGCCTTTATTTTAAACCTAAAAACTGTGATGTTTTTATTTTTGCTTTACTATCTAAGTTGTAGTCAACAACTGAACATTCTTATTTACGTTCTGCAGGTAAACTATCCTTTTTTGTAAGTCTACTAAAACTGCAATCACATTTGAAAGGGAAGCTCCCCAACAAGTCAAACAAAGGATAACATTTTTTCAAACACTAGAAGCGCCAGAGCGGGCAAATTTTACCCAATGATGAGGAAACAAATTATATCTTTGCTCTTGATCAAATTCCGGGACCCTGCTTTTTTGACTTTTCCTAAATATGTTTGTTTTATCACCCAGTATTTTTAAATTGTCAAGATCACACCAAGAAATGTTGATTTCATTCCTGTTCATTCCTGTATTCCATGGTTGCAAGTCTCTTTTCTATCAGCAGATGTCGCAAGGGCTCCCGTATACGAGTCTTCTGTTATTTAGAAAAAATAAATCTTTAAAGTGTATAAATATATAGATCAGTGGTATTCAATTTAAATGTAGAAAGGTCCAGCTAGACCAAATTACTTTAAGCAAAGGTCCGGAACGTCTTATTTGTGTTATGATTCAGTGCCATACACATTGAAGTAGTCTAGTAGTTGTATGTATGTAGAAAGCAACGGTTTATTTTATTTGACTCAAGTAAAATGAAGTGTACAATTCAAACATATATAATACGTATAGCTGCAAGCAGCAATTTGGGTTACCCCACAACATCGGGGACAATTCGAAAATTGTCAGACATTTGTACTGCACGCATACGCAAAATGCGGAAGCATAAATTTTATTTAAGCTGCAGCAGACAGAGGGAGTTGAACCATGAACCCTGAGTTTACAACCAATACCTATTTCGTAATGTTTTGTATTTTTTCGACTTGAAAATATACATGGACGGAGTGACCCTAATAATAAAACCTACAATTACAGTAGGATTACTCCTGACGGAATAACCATAATAATATTACATATGAAAATATCAAAAGTCCACTGAGTTGTCTAAAGTGT
This sequence comes from Novumbra hubbsi, assembly GCA_016801125.1. Taxonomy (NCBI): domain Eukaryota; kingdom Metazoa; phylum Chordata; class Actinopteri; order Esociformes; family Umbridae; genus Novumbra; species Novumbra hubbsi. The sequence goes on along the minus strand of JACXGK010005207.1, from coordinate 23,487 downwards.
TTGATTGACACAGACATCGGAACAAACGTTCGAAAATATACGGAAGGTGGAGCAGGGCGAAATTATGCAGAAAAGTAAAAATGGACAGATGCCGAACTAAAAGCATTCGTGGGTCTTATTTATTTGAGATGTGTTACTGGCAGTGAAAGCATGAAACTCGATGATTATTGGTCAACCGAAATGAAAATGAAAAATTCGGAGATATCTGCGCTTTGATGACAGGACCACAAGGACTGCCCGTCTTGTGAATGATACGTTTGCAATGATATATTAGAGATATTCTATAGGTTTGTGAAAAACAGTTCAGTGAGAACATAACTGTTGTAGATGATGTGGAATCTTTTAGTTAAGATTAGATGTGTGTTGTTGAAACCAAATGTTTCCCCGGGTTGCGAATCAGAGAATGTCCACGCCGTCTTGTCTTCCCAAATCATACACCTTTATTACAAATGCATTCTGAGATCTGTCTCGCATGACAGCCAAGAAGATCTGAAAGTCTGTTCACATGGACACAGGTTAAATAGCCCCCTCCCACACAATCAATGCATAGTCGTTGCTGCTTGCTGGGTGGGTGTGTCTTGCGTTGCAGCCCCCAGCCCTGGGGTGAACCATCTGGTGACCTTTTCTGAGATAGATGAGAATGGTGTTGTTGTGTCCAGCGCCAGGAAGTCTACAGGACCCCTCTGGCCTGTCTCCCCCTCCTCTCCTTCCTGGGTCACTTTATCAGTCCAATGTGTGGGGGTCAAGCTAGAAGTTAATTAATAGGTTTCTATGTACACAATGTCCTTTGTCTTATTTTCCTAACTTCTTGACCCCCCCCCCTTTTGGAATTTTGGAATGTCCCAAGTTACCTATTAACCCCCAGCCTTACTACTTAGGAATAAATAATTCCACAAATCCCTGTTGTCAGATTTCACTCTCTCAGGGAACCCGTGCCGGGGATATAATGGTTGATCAGACACTTCACCACCGTACTGCTGTCCTTCCTCCGGGCAGGCCACGCCTCGGGCCACCCTGTGAATGTATCCACACACATAAGAACGTACTTAAAACCCCTCACTCGTTCCCCCATGTCTGTGTAATTGATTGTGATCTCGTGTCTGGGCCGACATGTCAACGGGAAGGCGTCCATTTCAGGATGTATTGTGGGGCGCACATTGTGATGTGTACATACCAAACAGTGGTCAACAAAGTCTTTTACCATGGCTTTCAGGAACGTGTGGCACCAGTGACAGATTTCTCAGTGTCTGCGCTGGTCCGACGTGACCCGGGCCATGGGCCTCCAGGATCGACGTCCGTCTTAGTCTGGGTGGTAGGGCCAGACGACCGTCTGGTCCCCTCCAGAGCCCCTCAACATGGGTGGCACCTCTCTCCAACCACACCAACTTTTCCTGTGGGGAGGCTGCCTCCTGAGAAAACTGAACATGCTCTTTAGACAACGGACCCGTCATTTCGGGCAATGATCGTACCACTAGTGCCTGTCCAACCATATACCCCGCCGCCTTTTTTGCCGCCTGATCTGCAGCGTCATTTCCCCTGGCCACCATGGTGCCCGACACATCGTGTCCCTTACATTTCAGCACTGCCACCTTTTGTGGCTTCAAGATTGCCACCGCCAATGCCCTCATCTCTGGCTCATGTTTTATAGGTTGATTCCCTGCTGTCAGATACCATGCCCGTTCCCACTGCGGTATCTCAACATGTATTGCTCCCACTGTGTATGCTGAGTTGGTGTATATGTTCACCACTTTCCCTTCTGCCTTTTCTAGCGCGGTTTACACTGCAACTACCTCTGCCCTCTGTGCCCACAGGCGTCCTACCAGCGCATCGGCTGCCACTTTAACGAATCGAGATCCTTCCCTTCTTACCACTGCAAACCCTGCCTTCAGTTTTGTATATAACATCAATATGCCCTCGTCATCAGGTTGTTCGGGAGAGAGCAGGCCCCAGTAGATGTCAGGGACTTGGGACTCTTCCTGTCGCAGCAGCCATTGTCCGTTTCCCACCTGAGGGTCCCCGCAGGGCAGGCGAGTGCCATCCGGCAGTAGTACTAAAAGTCCATCCGCGGAACACAGGATTGTGGCCCCCAGTTTGATGAGTAGGTCCCTTCCTAGTAAGTTCACGGGGACTTGAGAAGAGGAGACAAAGGCATGTAGCAAAGTCTGGTGTCCGAGCACCACCAGGAGAGGTTTAGTGAATGGCAGTTCTTGACTTACCCCGGAGAACCCGACCAGGCCGACCGTGCGTGTTGACATCAATTGCTCGCTTACCGGAGTGTTGAGAGTGGAAAATTTAGCTCCAGTGTCTACCAGGAATGGCAGCTTCTGGTGGTTTACGGTCAAAGTCAATGATGGGTCAGCCTGGGTGCTCGGGGCCGGTTCTCCTGGGTTGTGTCACTGTTGGTGCTCTCCTCCCCAGTTCCAGGGCTCTTCGGACATGGGATACTGCCCCCCGTGGGGACCGGAGTTGGCGTTAGGGGGAGAGGGGCCCGGTGGGTACTGCGGCGGCTGGTAGCCTGACCCCTGCTGGTGGAACTGTGGGCTGCGGTATCCGTCTCTCGGGGGTCCCCCTCTCCCTCGTCTGGGTGGTTGGTAGGTTTGGTTGGGGCACTCCCTGGACCAGTGTCCTGTTTGACCACAAGAGAAACAACCCCCATACCCTAGGTGGTTCAAAACCCCCCTACCCGATAGCCCCCGCGACCCCCGTTGTACCTGCCTCGCTTACCATAAGGCCCCCTGTGGTCTGAGTACGGCTGATCCCATGGTGGGGGAACCTCTTGGCATGGCGAAACGGTCACTACTAATTGTGTAGCTGGATCAAACTTTTTCTTTTTGGTGGCCTCCTGTTTAGCCTTCCCCAGTTGTAATTTTAAGAGCTGGGCGTGTAGAGTCTTTAACTGTTTCTCTTTCTTTTTTCTCATCTATGGCCCGCTGCAGATGGTGTACCACGTGACGCTCCCACACAGTTGAATCTGCCCCAGGCAGATCAGGGTTGGCCATAACAGTTTCCCTGACTTCAGTAGGGACTCCCTCTAAGACTGCCCTCCTAAACCACTCTCTCTGGGATCCATCTTTACCTGGGTGGCACCCGGTATGACGGGTCCACTTTTCTTTAGCTCTGGCTAGATAGTCCCACGGGGCCTCCCCCTCCTCCCAATCTATTTTTGGTGCAGCAGCTTGATTAGGCACGGGAAACTGATCTCTCATGGCGGCTGCTACGCTCCCTACTACTCTAACAAACGGGACCTCATCAGGAAGTTTATTGGTCTTAGCTCCAGCCTCTATGTCAGCCAACTCATGCTGTGTCATTGCGTGGGCGGCTGCTGCCCTCCAATCACCCACTGCCAGTTCACGTCCAGCTGTTAATTTATCAAAGTGTTCAAGCCACACCCCCCCCCTTCTCTAATCGGGGGCATCTTATCGACTATCCCTTGTATATCCCCAAACTGCCATGGCTTGTACTTCACCCCCCCTTTTCCCATAATTAATGGCATTTGCATTGCGTATGACAGACTCCCCGCCCCTTCCCTTCTAGCTCTTCCTCTAGTGACCGTGCCCTCCCTGGCTCGTTTTTCTGTAGACTCCCTCACTGCAGTTTTAAGTTGTTCTGCTAAATTGTGTCTATGTATCGTTATGTCAGCGGTGTTTCTTACGTCATCGTCTAAGTCTATACTATCGTCTTCGTCTGCCCATTCGTTGTCTTCCTGGTCTACCTCCCCTACTTCTCCTAGGTTGTCCTCATCCGAGTCGACTAACAGATTCCCCGTAATGCGAACTCCCCTAGTCCCACGTACCCTTCTCTTTACTCCGAGGGCAGGCACCGGGCCAAGGGGTTTCATACGGGAGCGTGTACTGCAAGCGTGAAATGGGCCTGTCTCTGCCGGAATTTTTACAGGACCTTTAACTGTCGACCCCCCCGCCCCTTCCCGATAGCTGTCTGCCTCAGTCTTAAAGACCCCTCCCTCTACGTGGAGCATGAGATACATGCGTTCGGGAGCCTGATCCGGTGGTGGGATAGAAGGAAAACCTGGCTGTACGACCTCTCTAGGTTCCGGGAACGCCTTTACCGGCTCTTCCTTTCCCTTACACTATGTCGTTCGGTCGCGTTTAAGTGGGTCTTTTACCTCACGACTATCACCCCCTAATTGAACCCATATTTTCTGGTTTCGTTCCATTCTATTACGTTCCTGTCTCAATTTCTTACTTGCAAAATACAAACTAATCTTACACTCTTTATCTATTTTTTCAATTATTTTACCCCATATGGTGGTCTGACTCCACAACAAATCTTCAATCGATCCCACAGGCTTAGTCCCGTCCAGTTCATATTCTTCCACTTCCAGTTTTAACATTTCCTGACTTAATTTTACTCGCCTATCTCCTTTCTTACTTTTGTCTGCTTTTTTTATTACCACATCCATAACGCATGCTATTTGCTCTTCCCACGGTTGGGATTCCACTACTTTCGCCAATTCCCCGCACAGTTACCACAGCCTACAATTCCCACAATGCAACACACAGTTTAACGTTTTACTTAACTATTTCGGACGTCGCCGCCGTCCGGACCTTTAACCAACCAATTGTTCGGAATATTTTGAAATTCCAGGCCTCGCACCTCTATGTGGTAATTCGGAGATCCCCAACTCTCCGGGTTTTGTCCAACCCAGTGATCCTCACAGAATTGTAGTTCCGTGAAGCCTCTGCATCCGTCGACCCAGAGTTTGATACACCACTTCTAGGATTTTCCACTTTGGAGTTCCCCTAACGCTCCAGGCCTCTACACCTAACTGTTCATTTATATTCGACAATATAATTTTGGAAAACTTCACTTCCGGGCAGTTCGGGAATTAAGTTCGGAAGTTCCGGAGGCTCTGGTTCGTCAATTAGCATAGGAACACCCTCTGATCCCGGACGAGCCCCCAAGTTGTTGAAACCAAATGTTTCCCCGGGTTGGGAATCAGAGAATGTCCACGCCGTCAAGTCTTCCCAAATCATACACCTTTATTACAAATGCATTTGGAGATCTGTCTCGCAGGACAGCCAAGAAGATCTGAAAGTCTGTTCACATGGACACAGGTTAAATAGCCCCCTCCCACACAATCAATGCATAGTAGTTGCTGCGCGTGCTTCCTGGATGGGTGTGTCTCGTGTTGCAGCCCCCAGCCCTGGGGTGAACCATCTGGTGACCTTTTCCGAGGTAGATGAGAATGGTGGTGTTGTGTCCGGCGCCAGGAAGTCTACAGGGCCCCTCGACTGGCCTGTCTCCCCTCTCCTTCCTGGGTCACTTTATCAGTCCCATGTGTGGGGGTCAAGCTAGAAGTTAATTCATAGGTTTCCATGTACACAGTGTCCTTTGTCTGATTCTCCTACTTCCTGACCCCCCCCCCCCCTCTTTTGGAATGTCCCAAGCAACCTATTAACCCCCAGCCTTACTACTTAGGAGTCTACTCCCCAATGGCCCGATTCCAGTCCAGCACCTAACATCTTTAATAAAGAATTCCACACCATATAAATCGTAATTTCATATTTTATGCTGGATTGGCTGTCTGGCGCCAACATTAGTTGGCAAAAAGTGCGAGAATGGGAGATTGTTAGCTTCGCTAACCCCAAATAACGTGAGAAAATGAGTGAAGAGGATGTCATACTTGAGCACCGGTTTTAAACCCCTAGTTGGAGAAGAAACTTGAATGAAAGAGCCTTGGTGCCCTCCAGCCACGGTATATTTTAAAAACTCAAACTGCTGGTAAAAGTAACCGTGGGTTTATAGTAGTTTTCGAAGGAAAAAGTGGCTAACGGTTAGCATGCAAAAAAGGCACTATTCTATTTTCTATGTCTGCTATTTGGTGAAGATGGTACTTGGTCAAGGACTGGTTAGAACGATTTGAAACGTCTTTCCGAGAGGATTGCAAAACATGAAAGCAGCAGGAGTCATCAGGACTATGCTGTGAATTTGGTTAGTTCGAAGAATAAATTGACAGTGCACACAAGCGCTCAATTGTACAGAAAAACAAACAGGTGGAAGAAAACAAGTACGCATGGCCATCGAAAGCCAGCTGATTCGGCAGCTACATTACTTAATTCCCAAAGTCATCAAAAAGTTTACCCGGTGGAACAACGCAGTGCCAACTTTGTTTTCAAGTGAGCCCTCAGCCTTGAGTGAAAGCATATTTTATCATCCTGCCTTGGTGGTTCTGGTCCGTCCATTGGACACATGTTTTGTGCTTTCTAGATTTATATAGATAGTTACTAGTGTCAGTGTGTCCATGCTTATCTATTAATGTTGCCGTTATAGAATGGATCTATATCCCTGAAAAGTTGTCTGTCCGCTTGATTGTGGTCTTCAGTGGTGTTGAGTTTATAGCTGTTTCTGTTGGCACGTTTGTTCGGAGATTGGTTTCATTCTTAATTTTGATTTGTAATTCTGGGGGGGGGGTGTTGTTTGAGAGAGTGAGATAGAGAGATATCAATTACACAAGGACTCCTTCCCCGTCAACCTAGTGCTTAGTGTTAAGAAATAAATTACCCTGCTGACTTTGTCTAATTAGAAATAATCAATGTATTTAATAACCGGAGTATCATGCCCAAATCGAACGTGCACGGCTCTTGTTTCGGCTGGGATCAGCTGGGAAAGAGAGCGCTTTGTTTAGATACATTCAAATTTTATAGGTTCTCCTTAAGGGAGCCTATTGGTCATATCTTCGTGTATGTCTTCACGTTGCGTGGTGTGCGTAGTGTTCTGATTGCCCGACCTCTTCCTGTTGGGGTTGGTGTTCTCGAACCTGGATGCGTCCTTCTGTACTCTCGTGGTCTTTCTTGTACCCCCTAGGCGCTTCCTGTTATTCGTTCACCCTCTGCTTTATTATCCAACCTTTACATGTGTTTTCAATGTGATTACTACATATCATTACTTGTTTTGTTCATGCTTTAAACAGTTTCATTTGGCTGTTAATAATGCATTCATGATATGGCTATACATTCTTATCATAGCTTATTATGACATGTTGATTCATTATTTCAAAACACACAAAATGAAACATATTTATTTTCCTTACATTAGGAAGATTTCATCCTGCTCATTTTGTGGGATTTGATCACCCCACCTGTGCGGTAGGACAGTTATGTGTATGTGTTGTAATCGCTTATTGCAACTTATATGTTGTACTTGCATATTTTGCTACATTTTTGCCAGCTATTTACTCTTTTTCATGCTGGAGATTCTGGACATATCTTTATTTTTGTGTTAGGGAGATGGCCAGTGAAGTATCGGGGGATAATCTGTGTTCATGTACTGCCAGTACACAGCTGGACCCCGCTGTTCTAGTTAAACTTGATACTGTTATATACCACTGGTTGTGTACTTAAAGTAGAGGTAAAGGTATATTTCAAGTATAAAAAATAAATAATCTAAATAGAAATCTAGTATACTAGATTACACTATACATTAAAGAAGTGCTGGGGGAGTTAACGTGGTAATGTTTGCGATTTATTGGAAACGTTTACCGTGTTAAAATAATTTAACGCAAATAACGCAGCACTTTTTTTCGTGAATCACAAAGCCTCAGTTTTAACCACTTTATCACGTTTGCAATGGTGAGGTGCAGAACCATACGCAGACATTGTGGAAAGTAAAGGGTGATTTATTCCAATAAACACAAAAGACAAAGACAACACGAACTGTAAACGTCAAAAGTAAAGGTGCTGTATAAACACAGCAAACAGAACTGAAACTAACTTACAATAAACGTGTAGCGTATCCACATGAATTGGGAATAAACAAGACAAACCGTGAACGTTGTTGAGCACAAACAGAACAAACAATCAACCACACCTATTGTGTGGCTGATGCCTAAGTAGGCTCCTGTGGATTATTTTAGTTAAGATTAGATATTAGATGTGTGGGTGCTCTTAGAAGCAAACGGTGCCAATAGGGCGTATACTCTGAAAGTAGCCAACTGGGGGTCGTAAATGTTAATCAGTACATTCCAGAGGTAGGACTATAAATCAAGGGATCAGAAACAAGGACATAGAATGTATAGGAAGACAGGTTTATGGCCTTTTAGCTGGACCCACAGATGCAGACAAGGAGGATGGAGACAAGAGCTAGCCAAGGTCAGATCTACTGGCGCCAGCCTACCCCCTAAACTGTTTTCTTAGTCGACCTCCGAGGCCATCGGAGGGCCACACGGATGGAGATGGGGTCTGCAAGACGGAACACGCCCACCCAAGAAGCGCGCTCTGCAATTTCGAAACAATGACTGAGGGGGGGAATAGGCTACATAAAATGTGTCCGATGTGAACGGACTTCAGATCTTCCTAGCTGTGTTTTGGGGAACGATCTCGAGATATATCTGTAATAAAGGCGTTTACTTTGGAAATAGTTGACCGTGTGGACATTCTCTGATTCAGGACTCGGGGGAAGTAGTTTGAATTCTACACTCCCCAATCAGAGTCAACTGAACACAGCTGCTCTGACTGGGGAGCCCACAGCGGCATAGAGAGGGCTAGAGGCCTCTCTAGGTGGCATGCCCTGACTGCGAGCCCCAAAACATAGTGTAGGCTAGGGGCTCCCAGCCAGGACATGACACACTTACTGTTGTGACAGCTATAGTGAGTTAGTGATGGGAAGTTCGGATCTACTGACTAGAATCTTTTATTCTCGTTCATTATAATAAAATAATATTTTTACATGTCATCTCGTTCATTTGTTTATTCTAACTGGCTGCAGAAAAGACATAGTTTGACTGGGTCTTCAGTAAAGTCGTTCTTAATTTTTTACTTTACGGTTGCATACCGTAGCTCCATGGAATTTAGAACATTTTGCTCAAATCTATTGAACATAAAAAGCATAAAAACGTAACTGAATTATTTTTTTACCCAAAAAAATAAAAGCAAGGTTAACAACACATATTATATCGTCTGAAAGAAAATATTCAAACATGGTAAAAGTGTATGTTAACTAAATAATTTGATTTTCACATTCATTCTTAACATTTCTGAAGTCAGCATGTTTAGAAAAAAAGATAACACAAATTTCTCTAATGGTTCATGTAGCCAGAACTGATTTGATTAAATGGGTTTTGTTCAACACGCCTCAGGTCCAATGCATTGCCACAATCATACTTTAGAGTTCTGTTACGAGAAATTTATGTTGTGGATCTATTAATTCTTCCAAATGACCCTGGAATTTCAGACCACTGTCTTACCACATTTACCGTTAATTTAAAAAGCCAAATTGCACCCCAAAAAATGACTTTTACCAGTGGGAATATAAATTCTCAGACTACAAATAGATTTCAGACTATTCTTCCAGTTTCGCTCATTGATGACAGTGCAAACAAATCTGTAAATTATCAGATTGAGGATTTAAACTCAATATTGCACAAGACTTAAAACCGCTAAAAACTAAAGAAATAAGAAACTTGCTCCCTGGTACACGAAAATAATAGAGCATACAAGCAAGCCTCCAGAAAGTTAGAGCGAAAGTGGCGCTCCACCAACTTGGAAGTATTTAGATCAGCTTGGATAGACAGTACAGTACAATGCTGAAAAGCTCTCACATCTGCTCTCACATCTTATTTTTCAAACCTGATTGAGGTGAACAAAAACAATCAAAAATTTCTCTTTGATACTGTTTCTAAGTTAAGGAATAAGCAACGTTCAACAAATGAAGTGGGTCTTCACTTCAGCAGAAATTAATTCATGAACTTTTTTGATGAAAAGATCATCACCATTAGAAAACCATTAGAAAAATAACTGACTCTTCCAGCAGGCCTAGTTTTCAAACATTTACCGGTCCTAAGAATGCACAGAACTCCCCTGACCTGGTATCAATGGGAACACTTGATTTTTTTAATCCTATTTCACTTGACACGTTCACAAAATTAGTAAGTTCTAAACCCACAAATTGTCAATTAGACTCGATTACAACTAAATTACTTAAGGAGCTACTCCCAGTGCTAGGTCCGCCAATGTTGAACATAATAAACTGCTCCCTGTCCTCTGGAAGTGTACCAAACTCATTAAAAATAGCAGAAATAAAGCCTCTACTGGAAAAATCTAATTTGGATCCAGATTTTATAAAGAATTATAGGCCAATATCGAACCTCCCCTTCCTCTCCAAAATCTTAGAAAAATCTGTTTCTCAAAAACGTAATGCCTTTTTGAAGACAAACAACGTTTGTGAAATGCTCCAATCTGGTTTCAGACCTCATCATAGCACTGAGACTGCACTTGTGAAGGTGATAAATTACCTTCAAATGGCCTCAGACAAAGGTTCTGCATCTGTCCTCTTGCTTCTTGATCTTAGTGCTGCTTTTGACACTATTGATCACTCCCTTCTCTTGGAGAGATTGGAAACCCATGTTGGGCTATGCAGAAAAGTTTTAGCCTGGTTTAAATCTTATTTATCTGAAAGATATCAGTTCGATCAATAGATGGAATGTTCTCTGTCAAATCAAAGGTATGTTTTGGTGTTCCTCAAGGCTCAGTTTTGGGGCCATTACTGTTTTCCCTATATATGCTGCCTCTGGGAGATGTCATCAGGAACCAATGTACATTTTCACTGCTATGCTGATTATACACAGCTATCTCGATGAAGCATGGAGAGGCGCCCAGAATAGCTACTTTGGAAACATGCGTCTCAGATATTAGGAAATGGATGACTGATAACCTTTTGCTTTTAACCTCGGAAAAAACAGAAATGTTAATTTTAGGACCTAAGAAACAAAGAGCACTGTTGGGAGATCTCACAATGAACCTGGACGGTTGTATAGTCATATCCCAAAAGAATGTGAGAAACCTTGGCGTCACCCTCGACCCTGACCTCTCTTTTGATGAACACATAGAAAATATCTCTAGAGCTGCTTTTTTTCATCTTTGGAACATTGCTAAAATACGAAATGTTTTATTAAAAGATGATGCTGAAAAACGAATCCATGCTTTTGTTACTTCCAGACTAGATTATTGCAACACTCCAATCTCCGGTTACCCTGATAAATCAATGAATAAACTTCAGTTAGTGTTGAGTACGGCTGCTCGAATTTTAACTAGAACAGAAAAATGTTAGCACATTACTCCAGTATTAGCTTCTCTGCAAGGTTTTGCTGTTGACCTATAAAGCAGTACACAGACTTGCTCCTGCATATCTCTCAAATGATCCAGCCAAATTAACCTACTGTGGAATATTTTAGTAAAGGTTTTGTGCTAGTAGAAACATACCGTGCCGGTAGGGCGCATACTCTGAAAATAGCCAGCCGGGGGTATAAATGGTAATAAGTACATTCCAGAGGTAGGACCATAAATCAAGGGATTAAAGGCAAGGACATAGAATGTATAGGAAGACAGGTTTATGGCCTTTTAGCTGGACCCACAGATGCAGACAATGAGGTGGATGTAAACAAGAGCTAGCCGAGGTCAGATCTACTGGCGCCAGCCCCCTCAACTGTCTTCTTCGTCGGCCTCCGAGATCACCAGATGGTCCCACGGATAGAGATGGGGTCTGCAAGACGGTATACGCCCACACAGGAAGCACGCTTAGCAATTTCTATACAATGACTGAGTGGGGAATGGGCTACATAAACTGTGTCCGATTCAGATCTTCCTGGCTGTATTTTGGGGAACGATCTCGAGATATATCTGTAATAAAGGTGTTTACTTTGGAAATAGTTGACCGTGTGGACATTCTCTGATTCAGGACTCGGGGGAAGTAGTTTGAATTCTACACTACACCTTATTTAAGATCGCAAGATGCAGGCCTTCGGGTCGTACCTATAATTTCTAAACAAACAGCCGGAGGCAGGGCTTTCTCACATAGAGCTCCGCTACTGTGGAATAATCTGCCAATTACGGTTAGAAATGCAGAATTCAAATTTTCAGTGTCTACTAAAAACACATCTTTTCAGCACGGTTTTTGACTAGTGAAGCCTGGCCCAGGTGTTGAAGGTGACCGGAATGGCTCGATACTGTCCACCCTTGCTGTCTTGCTAGGTGGGCTCTCATCTCCACTGCTCTCTAATGCCACTTGAGGGCGGAGTCACTGGCTTGCTGCTGTCTGTCCTTTGCGCCCCTTGAGCAATTGAAATGAACTCTGCTGGCAATACTCGGCCCTCGTATAGGGTGGTTGCGGTTAGTCGATGTCCCTTTGGCTGATGCCTGGCAATGTGGGTGGATTGATTTCTTGACTGTTGGGTCCTGTCCGAGGCCTCCCTTGGATAGGGCCACAGTGTCACTGGTCCCCCCTGTCTCAGACAAAAGTTTTTATGCTGCTATATTATTGTGCCGGGGGATCAGGGCTAGTTCTCCTCCATAACTCTGTTCTCCTCCTTAACTCTAAGGAATGCACTCTTTAACAACTCTCCTTGTCTCCGGTTGCGGTTCAACTTAGAAGGATGTGAGGTCTCGGCCTTCACCTGTGGAGTAACAGGCCCAGAAGACCTTGTCCCGAGTCCTCCTGGTTTTGCTCCAGAACAAGCAGATACCTGACGATTCCACCTGCCACTCTGCTGACCCTCCCTCCCAACCTAGACGATCCTGACGATTCCGGCTGCCACCAGGCTGAACCCCTAATCAACCCACCCTGGACTGTTCCTGTCCTGCCAATCTGATCATGCTTGTCACCTAGATCAGGCATTTTAGACTCTGGACACAGCTCATGTGAATTTTTTAATTATTAGCACTATTCTTAAACATCACCCTGCACAGCCACAAGAGGTATGGCCACCCCTGGTTCCTCTCTAGGTTTCTTTCTACAATCCGGCCCCCATAGGGAGTTTTCCTAGCCACCGTGCTTCAATCCTGTTGTTGGGTGCTCAGTTGGGTTTTAGGCTGGGTGTTTTTGTAAAAGCACTTTTTTGACAACTGCTGTTGTAAAAAGGGTTTTATAAATACATTTGATTGATATACTTGAACTATGTATACTTAATAAAATTAACTTGAAGCATACTTTTTGTTTGGCAAGGGAGCTATTCCTTGACCAGGAAAGCATTTTTTAGCATTTGTTTTAACAAACATTTGGTAAAGCATTTGTTAAAGGCTTAATCTGTTTCTGCAAACCCGCCCTTATAGCATATTGAAGGAAGCGGAGCTAAAACAAGTGGATTTATGAAATAGGTTACAATGCAATGTCAACAATTTAACCATAAACTACCAAAAAGACGGTCTTGTGAAACTCCAACTATATTCATGTTTTTTGTTGTTGTGGTGAGACATTTTGTGAGAAATCACTCCGAGAGATGGAGAGAGTGCAGGCTTGGATGCTTGGGAGAGCAGCCAGAAGGGCAGCTCAGAGGCAGTAAGCTGCTTCCCTCCCAACCAGTGAAAGGAGACCGCAGCCACAGCCATGTTAGCGCTGTCACCCAACAAGCATACACCGCAGCCAGCAGAGCAGATCACACAGAGGCTCTACCCTACACAGATTAACAGTAACACTATATACAGCCGGTTGGTCATCAGAGAGCGTGAGGGGTACGAAGGGGGAGTGGGCAGCATTTCTATTCTATATTTGAACTAGTATTTCAACTATTATGTTGTATTTGACAATGTACATACCACTGGCAGGAACTACCATTGGTTTACTTTGTAACAGCATCATTTGGAAGACTGTGTTTATTGTTTACAAAAATATTTGTTAACTGTCCTGATAAAATATTGCACGTTTATGTTTGACATGAACTTTTAGGGGATTTGTTCCAAAGAGCCACATGCAGTTATTCAACTATAGACACCCTTAGAACACAGTAGCTAGCACACAAAGAACTGTAAAAGCTATTAAAAAATTTGAACATGGTATTGAGTTTAAGGGTATCCACTCCAATGTGTGGGATTTTATGTAGCTTAAATCCATTTTATTTAGAGTGCTTTGTAACTGAAATGTTTGTCAAGCACACATGGGGCAAAACAAGAAAGAGGCAGTGAGGAGGAAAAAGAACAGCACTGAAAGAAAATATTGGTGGGGGGGGGTGATCCCAAAACAAACTCAAACTAAGTTGTGTTTGTTTGATGTAGTCAGCTAGTCAGATATGATTAAGCTGTGTAATGTCAATGATCTGAGAGGTCATTCCCCAGTCCCGTTCTCAAATAATTTACAATTTAATGTTCATGATTGGAATAATGTGAGTCATTTGATGTGAGTCCAACTCAGATGTACACTACCCCAGAATGGTTCGGCACTATGGAAAATAATACAAACCCAAAGCAAAGATGTGTAGTCCAATAAGCATTATCAGAGGGATGATCAGGTCCCTAGTTTTTTGTGGGGGTCGGAAGGGTTAATAACGTCTCTTTCCCCCTCAACATTGGTCCGACCAGAAAAAGATTCCCAGTAAGCAATCTGCCTGAGAACGTGTGTAATACTAAGTGGACATATTTGAAATATATAACCTTTTGCTACATTTGTTACAGTTCCATAAGAAACCAATCAAAGAGGTTCATGATGGATAATCTTTTGGTGAACACGCTAAAAACGTCCTTACTTTACTTTATTTAGTTTCTGTATTTAAAAAGGAACTTGATCTTTTAGATTTATTTTTATTTTAAACATATTTTATGCTGGTCAGCCATATTGCTAAAATGCCATAGCTGAAGTTAGGTTAAATTAAGTGAGATTCATCTGAAAAAAACTCAGTGAATCATTCAGGGTCCAGGGTGCTTGTAAAGACCTGTAGGTGAACCGCTCCACTTAAATATTTAAATAATCCATCTTACCCTTATTTCAATTATCTCAAAAAAGGGCAACGATTCTGTTTGTGAACTGCCAAGAACCTTAGAAGAGCTTAAAGGGTTCTTTGAGTCACTGTGGTTCCACAGAACCATCATCCTTCCCAAAGAACTCTTGAGAACCCCTTCTTTGGTGTGAAGCAGACAGATGATGAAAGTAGCTGCCACTGTTTCTCCCTGAGCGACATGAGTAGCCTAGATGAAGAGAAGAGGAGTAAAATGCAATAATTGTGCAACATTTCCAATCGCATTCATGCGAGAAAAGAGAAAAAGAGTAGGTTTTGAGTTGCCCTTTCCTCAGTGATTAGCCCCAAGTGAATTAGCATATGTGATTTCTTATGTACACAGTAAAAGATGTGAGTAGATCTATCTATAAAGAACTACATTTTAACAATAACCTTGTAGTCCCATTAGTATATTTTGTCAAGCCCAGATAAACACCAGCCATTGGTTTAGCAAATGTTTCATGCATTAATTCTTGGACACTTACAGTGGCGTAAAAAATATTTGATCCCCTATTGATTTTGTATGTTTTCCCACTGACAAAGAAATTATCAATCTATATTACAAAAAAAATCCATAAATATGCATTTCAAATAAGTTGTTTGAAGTTTGAATGTTACTCAGTGAAATAAGTACTTGACCCCTTTCGAAAGCATAATGTTTCCACCTCCATGTTTGACAGTGGGGGTGGTGTTCTTCCGGCCATAGGCAGCATTCCTCCTCCAAACACGGCGAGTTGAGTTGATGCCAAATCATTTATTTTGGTCTTATCTGACCAACACTTTCACCCAGTTCGCTCTGAATTATTCAGATGTTCATTAGCAAACTTCACAGGCCTGTACATGTGCTTTCTTGAGGATTTCAGTGATTCATGGCATAGTGCCTTACCAATTGTTTTTTTGGTGACTATGGTCCTTTAGATCGTTGACAAGATCCTCTCGTGTATTTCTAGTCTGATTCCTCACCGTTCTCATGATCATTGAAACCCCACGAGGTGAGATCTTTCATGGAGCCCCAGACCGAGGAAGCACTACAGACTGGAGTTTGTTTGCCACTCAGGCTACCACTGACTCCCATATTGACATTGATACATATGCATCCTCTGTCCTGGAATACATTAACACCTGCACCAACAATGTCACCACCTATAAACAAATAAAGACCTTCCCCAACCAGAAGCCTTGGATGAACAAAGAGGTCCGACTGCTGCTGACGGCACGCAATGATGCTTTCAGATCTGGAGATACGGAGGCCTACATGTGGCAGGGCATTCAAGCCATCACTGACGCTGTCGACTGCGTCAAGCCTAAATGACTTCCGACCTGTCGCACTCACCCCTACGATCATGAAATGCTTCGAAAGACTGGTTCATTTTAAGGCCTGCCTCCCTCCAACTTTGGACCCACACCAGTATGCCTACCACCCTAATAGGTCTACTGAGGACGCCATCTCCACTACTCTTCACTCTGCCTTGACCCACCTGGACAAAACCAACTCATATGTAAGGATGCTGTTCACTGACTTCAGCTCGGCGTTTAACACGGTCACCCCCTCCAGACTAGTTACCAAACTCCACGGCCGAGGGATCAGCCTCTCCGAGGACCTCTCCTGGTCCTTCAACACCTCTAGCCTGGTAAAAAAGGCACAGCAGCGCCTGTACTTTTTTAGGAAGATACACATATTCTGGTAAACTTTTACCACTGCACATTCGAGAGCATCTTGACGAACTGTGCCACAGTTTGGTACAATGGGTGCTCTGCGGCCAACCGGAAGTCCCTGCAGCGGGTGGTAAAAACCACCCAGCGCATCATTGGTGTCCAGCTCCCCACCATCAAAGACCTCCAGCACAAGCGCTGTCTGCGGAGAGCTCGTGGCATCATCAGGGACCCCTCACACCAGAGTCACAAACTGTTCGCCCCCCTGCCATCTGGCAAGCGGTACCGGTCTCTTCATTCTCGCACCAGCCAGCTTAGGAACAGTTTATTCCCAGCTACTGTTACCAGCTACTGAACTCTGTGTCTCGACGATAGGCTTCCTCCTGCTCTGCACATGCTACCTCATCATTATTGCCATTATTGCCATTTGCACAATTTATACTGTCTGTACTTCTTATTGCATATTTACACCTGGACACCTCATCTGACCCTTGCACTAATGCATTCCGTTTGTACTGCTAACTACACATCTGCACTTTGTACATTGCTTATTGCACATTACTTAACCATCCCATTTGCACATCAATATACTGTACATTGCTTATTGCACATTACTTAACCATGCCATTTGCACACTGCCCTTCACAAAATGTTTGCACTGCTCTTTTTTGCGCTTCTGGTTGGATGGTAACTGCATTTCGTTGTTCTAATAACTAAATTAATAGGTATTTTGTGTTTCTTCCATTCGCTAATTATTCAACCAACCAAGCTGCTTGGCGTTGGTCTTGTAGCCCATTCCATCCTTATGTATGTCTACAATCTTGTCCCTGACATCCTTGAACAGCTTTTTGTCCTTGGCCATGGTGGAGAGTTTTGAATCAGATTGATTGTTTCTGTGGACAGGTGTCTTTTATACAGGTAACAAACTTAGATTAGGAGCCCTCCTTTTAAGAGATTGCTACTAATCTCAGTTTGTTACCTGTATAAAAGACACCTGGGAGCCAGAAATCTTGATTGATAGGGGATCAAATACAAATCAATGTATAACTTTCTCTGTCTCTCACTGTTCAAATAAACCATCAACAATCATTAAAATTATAGACTGCTAATTTCTTTGTCAGTGGGCAAACATACAAAATCAGCAGGGGAACAAATATTGTGTTCCTACACTGTAAATGGAACATTTGAGTTGATAGTAATGGTATATATAAATAACCGCAGGGTTTAAAAGGTAAACATTTGCCGAAAGGCATATGGAATATGCTAGTTAAAAACATTCAAAATGGAATCTGTCTCATTATCAAAGAATACAGTTCAAACCTTTACACAGGGGTTCCTTGAAGATTTTGTAGGAAAACCTGTGAAACCCATACCCATACCATCCTTTTCCTACTTACAATGTGTCCAGGCAGGGAAAGCTATGCGAAACTGTCTGGAATGTGCTTAGCTGTGGCCTGTGGAAATGATGTTAAATGAATGGGAAATATAATTCCCGGAAAGGTCAGAAACTCTCAGATTGCCAACAGTACAATATGGAATACAACGTAATACCACAAACACACGCACACACACGCACCCATACACAAAAGGACCTCGAAACAATCTGTCACACTGCTGCACAATGGCAATGTATAATTGATTTAAATGCACAAAAGCAATTACTTGAATTCCATCCTTCAGGGATAATGTGATCTCAACTAGCACATTAGCACTGTCATATATTTAGCCTTTTATGATGCCTGCATAAAAACACAGACCTGGAGTCAAACCGTGGCCATTTCTTCTTTCCCCATCATACCTCTTGTTCTGGGCTCCCCTCGCCAACTATCTTTATTTCATCCTTTTTCTCTATTTGTCAGTACAGACAGGTAATCCGTGTGTGCATCGGGGGAGGCCATGTAATATTGCCCCAATTATATGAATCACTCTGCCTCGCATTGTGGCCTGTGACCATTTCCACCGACACATCCTTTGATGGTTGGTGCCTGATGGTTTGTCCACGGAAGCCATGCCTGGATGTCCTTGGTAATTATGCTAGGCAGTTTCCGTAATGTGCGTTAGGCTCCATGTCTGTCGGATTTTGTTAGCCCACGACCAACCTCCCTTAGCCTCACAGTCAAGGAGGTTTTTTTATTTAACCAATTTTTCATAGGCTAGGGAGAGACCTGGTCGAAATGGAGGCACGCACCGTTTGGAAAGGCATTAAAACGTAAAGCACACCATAAGGCGTCAGAGTGTAACGTCAACATGGTGGAGGTGCTGTGCGAATATAGTAGTGATTAAACATTGACAGCCACCCCCGTACTTCAGGCAGACAAGCTGCTGCGTGTCACTCTCCAATGCTGTTGGTGTTTTCGCTCCCATCTCATAAGGTTGGCAGGACTAGCAACCTTCCCCGTCCACACATTGCACTTGACTACTTGTAGCGCAATGTCCGCTGTCTTTTTAAGGTCAGTCACGTCTACCTTGCCGGCTGCTGCATCTTGCTTGCTGCGCGTGTGTGTTTGCGTTCGCCTTGGGCCGGAATGCATGAAGCATAGGTGAACAGGGGTGACCATATTGTTGGATTCAGACCGGTCTGCGTTGACAGTCACACATTCCCTTAACCCACAGATACAGGTCTTGCTCTGTGGTCCTACAGCTTCGGATTAATCGCAGCGGAAATCGCACACACGTCCATGAGTGCACGTACACGTGTACGTGCACTTGATTTGACAGGTGAGCCGTCGAGGTTAGCCAGTTATGATGACCTCCCTGACCCACCAACTCACTCTCCCTTTGCTCTGTGTCTACATTGCCTCATCAATCAGCATCAAAGCAGACACACATACCTGGTGTCACCCTTGCTACATCAATCAGTATTCAGCCAGACCCATTGAGGCTAGAGAAGAGAGGGAGAGAGAGAGGAGAAGGTCAGAGCGATCCGTCAGAGAGCGAGGGAGGAAGAGAGAGAGGTTGTCAGAGAGGGGGGATGATAAGGAGGGGTCAGGCAAAAAACAGCAGGGAAATTGGTGGGGGGATAATCGTTCTGAAACATGTTGCATCAGTTCACTTTCTAGAGGTAACTTTAGAGGTGACACAATTCAAGTTTGCAGGAACCTTCCCATTCCTTCACTTTTTAGTCCTTTCGGAATACACCATTGTCGAGTGTGTGAAAGCAGACTAGGGGAACACACGAGACAGGTGTTAAATGTATCTAGTTGGTCAGTGAAGATCTCCAGTCAAGTAAGATGGGTTGAATGATGTAATATTCCATCTTTCTGTATCCTGTTTCCTGTTCTACCTCTTTCACTCATGTCTATCTTTCTTGCTGTCTTTAACACCTATTTATTTTTTCTCTCTTTCCCCCACAACACTTTCTCCCCCCATTCTTCTGTCCTTGCCCTTTCCAACCCCCCCACCACCTTCTTCTCTGTCTTCTTTATATTTCACCCAGAGGCTATGTATTTATCATAAAGACATCAGCAACAGACTTCCTCTTCCCTCCATCCTTCAAACCTTCTTCAGATAGGTCACTCTGCCACTGCAGTCTTTGGAATGGAGTTGGAATTTAGAGTGTATGAATAATTTGAATTAGAAAAGAAAAAAGCATCCTTGAACTGTAATTTTAATAACATTTTAAACTGATCATTTTAAATGTCAAGACACAAATTGTAATGTATTTTTGAAAAGTACAGTTTAAGGAATGTATGCAAGTAGCAATGAAAGTGATTTTTTTTATTGCATTTGTAATTGGTATTTTCGAAATCTAAACTGCACTGATCAAAATAATTAACGGAACGCGTAATAATAAGAGTATAACACCAAGTTATTTAAACTTCAGGGATATCAATCTATCCAGTAACAAAGCGTAAGCAATTGTGAATCAATGTCACCTGTTTTGGTGCAAATTAATGTGACAACAGGTGTGTTAGAGAGGAAGAACCCAGAGAAAGGGATTGGTTTTGCGGGTGGTGGCAAAAAACAATTGCTGTTTCCTCATCCTTCCTGAATAATTATTCTCACGTTGTGTGTTTTGCATGTCCTTTTCAATACTGTTAACATGCGGTGGTACCTGCAGCCCACAGGGCTGTATAAGGGCATCAACCTAGCAGCAGGACCGGTATCTGCTCCTTTAAGCAAAGAGGAACAGGGGAACCACTGTCAGAGCCTTACAAAATGACCTCTAGCGGGCTACTGGTGTGAATGGTTCTGATCAAACTGTCAGAAACAGGCTCCATGAGGGTGGTGTAAGGGGCCCGACACCCTCTAGTGTGACCTGTGTTCAGAGCCCAGCACTGTGCAGCTTGATTGGCATCCACCAGAGAACTGGCAGATCTGCCATTGATGCCCTGTCCTCTTTAGAGATGAGAGCAGGTTCACACTTAGCATGTGACGGACTTTAAAGAGTCTGGAGAAGCCAGAGTGATTGTTATGCTGCCTGCAACAACATCCAGCAGCACATTTCAATTTCACCCACTCATACATGTTCTGAGGAATGAAGAAATATGATTAGTTCAGGCTAATACCCAATCAAAATGGAGAGGAGGCGATGCTCATGAACATCTCAAGCTGGATTGAAAGAGTAAGTAAATGTTATCTAGACAAAAATTCTCTACTTATTTTTAGTTACCTTACATCACATTTAGCAATAAATCAAGTAATGTTCATTATCATTAACACTTTTGTTAGGAGAATTATGTGTATGTGTGGATCCTTTCGATTATCTAGCAGTCTTCCAATCACATAAGTGTATTTTATATCCTAACCTTGTATGGCCTGCGTCCTCTCCCCAAGTTTTTTACTCAACCCATACACGTATCGGGTAACCCAGAACCAAAATTCCACTTTAGCACCACCAAAGCACCCATAGACCATCACATTGCTTCCACCATGCTTGACAGCTGCCCCACGGGCCAGTCCCCCGTTTCCTGCCCCACGGGCCAGTTCCCCGTTGCCTCAGAGGCCAAGCCGCCACCTCTGCCTCCCCCGGCCGAGCCGCCACCTCTGCCTCCCCTGGCCGAGCCGCCACCTGTGACTCCCCCGGCCGAGCCGCCTGCTCTGACTCCCCTGGCCGAGCCGCCGCCCACCCGCCCACCCTTCATTGTTTTCTGGGTCTTGTGGTCTGGAGCCTGCGCCTTAGGAGGGGGATTCTGTCACATCCTGGCTGGGGGGCCCCCGGGCATCTTTTTGTGCCTCGGGATCACAGCCAGGACGTGCCGTGTAGAGGTGCCTCTATGCACCTCTATGCTGCTGTTCAGGGCTCCCTAATCGGAGACAGCTGTTATCAGTTGCCTCTGATTGGGGAGCCTACTTAAGCTTAGTTATGTTCCACACCCGTAGTGGTTTATTGTTTGCGCAATGCCTCAGTTTGCGGCCGCTGTCACTTGTTTGTTTTCTAGTTTTACTGTGGATACGCTACATATTCTTTAAGTAAGTTTATTCAGTGTGTTTTATGTTTAGTTATACGTTTTTTGCTGTCAGTTTACAGCCCCTTTTGTTTACCAAGTACAGTTTGTGTTTGTTTTGTTTTTGTTTCAAATGATTTCACAGTTTCACCTAAAAATGTACGTGTTTGGTGCCAACCTGCACTACGGCCGTGACAGTACGATAGTTTTCAGCTTTGCTAACATATTTGCAAAAGGGTTTTACAATTTCATAGCCTTTTAAAAAGAAAAACCTGGATTATCAAACACAATGTGCCATCGAACACATGACTGATGGTTGCTGATAATGTGCTTCTGTATGCCTGTGTAGATAGTCCATTAAACATAATTCTAATCAATTTTGAGTTAATAGACAAAATATTTTTTGTGACCCCAAACTTTTAAATCAGTAAGATGGTTAGGTTAGTTGCGTAGACTATTGCAGTAGCCATTAAACATCATTATTCTATTTTTGTTAGAAAGCATACATTTCCAGCTACATTAGTCTACACTGCATTTGTAATCAATTGCTTTCATTTCAAATATAAGAACATATATGTGACAAACACATTTAAATGGAGGTATATACAGACATGGTCAAATTTGTTGGTACCCTTACTGCTCATTGCTATAATGCTTTATTCCTCCTGAAAGTGATTAACTTAAAAGCTACAGTATCATGTATACTTGCATGGCTTTGGTATGTCAGAGTTAAACAAGGGAGGTGTGAAAGAATATGAATTTGTGCTTATTCTACAAAGATGTTCTAAAATGGGAGTACCCTCTTGGACAAATAATTGGATTATAGTGATATTTTGAACTAATTGGTTTCTATAATTAGTATCACACATTTCTCCAATCTTGTAAAAAGTCATTCAGCCTATTTAAAAGGACGAAAGTCATCACGTTGCTGTTTGATATCATTGAATGCACTACACTGAAAATGGATCAGAGAAAGCAAAGGGGTGAGTTGTCTGAGGAGATCAGAAAGAAAATAATAGACAAGCATGGTAAAGGTGAAGGCTGCAAGACTAACAACAGTTGCAAATATTATTAAGAAGTTCGAAGCCTATGGAAGTCTATGGAACCAATCTCACTAGGCTCGGCCCAAGGTTATTGTGAATGGTAGAAAAAGAACAAAGTATTAGTGCCACAGAGATACAAGCTGAACTCCAAGATCCAGGTATTTCAGTTTCAGATCGCACCATCCGTCACTTTCTGAGTTAAAGTGTGCTCCATGGAAGAAGACACAGGAGGAATTTTAAAAACATCAAGAAAAAAACCAGAAAGCAATTCACTTGAATGCATATTGACAAGCCACAATCCTTCTGGGAGAATGTCCTTTGGACTGATGAGTCAAAACTGGATCTTTTTGGCAAGTCACATCAGTTCTTTGTTTGCAGACGACAATATAGAGCTTTCAAAGTAAATACAGTGAAACTCAGAGGTGGCTCGGTAATGTTTTGGGTCTGCTTTGCTGCATCTGGCACAGGGTGCCTTAAAGCTGTGCCGGGAACAAAAGACTATCCAGGCATTCTGGAGCAAAACACACTTCCCAGTGTCAGAAAGCTTTGTCTCAGTCATAGGTCATGGGTCCTCCAACAGGCTAATGACCCAAAACACACAGCTCCTCAAGTGGCCTTCTATGTGTCCTGATCTAGATCCTATCGAACATCTATGGCAAGAACTAAAACTTGCTATCTGGGAAAAGCA